>RCUC01138826.1:0-38333 GCA_003697995.1 Taxidea taxus jeffersonii | reverse complement strand
TGATGGCATTCGTGGGTTCATCATGTCAGCACCAGGGTGATTTGGAATCGAGGTTGGCTGATAGAAACTTGCTGGATCATTCTGTCTGCTCAGTAGTTGAGTGCTTTTTCTATGGCTCCTCTCTCGTGGATAATAAGATGGGATACAAAGGTCTTCACATTCGGCCCCACTCCATACATACATCTACATGCATCTCCAATCATCCAGTCTTTTTCCTTCCACTGACCTGCCAGCCAAGCCATTCAAGAGGTCCCATGATTCTCATTATTTCCTAACGATGGGCCACTTCTCTGTCATTATCAAGTGATTGACCAAGTGTACTATCCATTGGGAGGCTCTTCTCTCCCCACACTCTAACAAGGTCCCCTCCGAGGGAACCTGCAGCGTGGTTGTCATCCCTTTACAGTTTGCACCAATATAACAAGCTCACACTCTATAAAGCAAGCTTGGGCCTTTTCTTCCAGCTGTGGATCCCCTAGAGAGCCATAAGATTAACAGAGGACAACAGCCATGGACGTGTTGGGACCCGGAGAGCTGCTCATGCCATTTGCTTATGTCCAGTAGTGCTATTCGTGCTCATTCCTGGATGTGACCAATTCACCACCTGCTACAGTGTATTGATGCTGGGCCAGTCTGACCTCATGATTTCCGAGGCCTGCTGGCTCATGATAAACAGATCCAGCTCAATGGTCACTTGGGGTTCCTTGGTCATTCATTCTGTCTCTACCTAAACCTCAGCTGCAGCATCTTCTTCCTAGAAACATCACCAAAGGCAAGGGAAGCAAGGCAAAATGAGCTCTTGGGACTTCATCAAGATTAAAAGTTTTGCACAGCAAAGGAAACAGTCAACAAAACCAAAAGACAACCAACAGAATGGGAGAAGATATTTGTAAATGACATATCAGGTAAAGGGCTAGTATCCAAAACCTATAAAGAACTTCTCAAACTCAACATCAAAAAACAAATAATCCAATCAAGATATGGGCAGAAGATATGAACAAACATTTCTGCAAAGAAGACATCCAAATGGCCAATAGATATGTGCAAAAGTGCTCAACATCACTCAGGATCAAGGAAATACAAGTCAAAACCACAATGAGATACCATCTCACATCAGTCAGAATGGCTAAAATTAACCAGTCAGGAATCTACAGGTGTTGGTGAGGATTTGGAGAAAGGGGATCCCTCCTACACCATTGGTGGAAATGCAAGCTGGTGCAGCCACTCTGGAAAACAGCATGAAGGTTCCTCAAAAAGTTGAAAATAGAGCTACCCTAGGACCCAGCAATCGCACTACTGGGTACTTACCCTAAAGATACAAACGTAGTGATCCAAAGGGGTACATGTACCCCAATGTTTATAGAGCAGTGTCCATAATAACCAAACTATGGAAAGAGCCTAGATGTCCATCATCAGATGAATGGGCAAAGAAGATGTGGTATATAAATGCAATGGAATACTATGCATCCATCAAAAAAACCCAAAATCTTGCCATTTGCAACGACATGGATGGAACTAGAGGGTATTATGCTAAGCGAAATAAGTCAATCAGAGAAAGGCAATTATCATATGATCTCACTGATATGAGGAATTTGAGAGACAAGACAGAGGATCATAGGGGAAGGGAGGGAAAAATGAAACAAGAAGAAACCAGAGAGGGAGACAAACCATAAAAGACTCTTAATCTCAGGAAACAAACTAAGGGTTGCTGGAGGGGAGGGAGGTGGGAAGGATTGGGTGGCTGGGGACACTGGGGAGGGTATGTGCTATGGTGGTGCTATGAATTGTGTAAGACTGATGATTCACAGACCTGTACCTCTGAAAGAAGTAATACATTATATATTAATTAAGGGGAAAAAAGCATATCATTCTATGCTGCTGGCAAAATGGCATTACTCTGGAACTCTGGGGAACTACTTTTTTTTTTTTAATTTCCTTTCAGTGTACCAGAATTCATTGTTTATGCACCACACACAGTGCTCCATGCAATATGTGCCCTCCATAATACCCACCACCAGGCTCACCCACCCTCCCACCCCCCGCCCCTTCAAAACCCTCAGATTGTTTTTTCAGAGTCCACAGTCTCTCATGGTTCATCTCCCCCTCCAATTTCCCCCAACTCCCTTCTCCTCTCCATCTCCCCATGCCCTCCGTGTTATTTCTTATGCTCCACAAATAAGTGAAACCATATGGTAATTGACACTCTATGCTTGACTTATTTCACTCATCATAATCTCTTCCAGTCCCATCCACGTTGATAAAAAAGTTGGGTATTCATCCTTTCTGATGGAGGCATAATACTCCATAGTGTATATGGACCATATCTTCCTTATCCATTCGTCCATTGAAGGGCATCTTGGTTCTTTCCACAGTTTGGCGACCATGGCCATTGCTGCTATGAACATTGGGGTACAGATAGCCCTTTTTTTTTCAATACAACTGTATCTTTGGGGTAAATACCCAGTAGTGCAATTGTAGGGCCATAGGAGAGATTTATTTTTAATTTCTTAAGGAATCTCCACACTGTTTTCCAAAATGGCTGCACCAACTTGCATTCCCACCAACAGTGTAAGAAGGTGGGGAACTATTCTTTGATTCTCCCACGAGGAGGCCAATAGCCATTTTTTCCCACCACCGATACCTCCAAAACCTATTGCAGAGACCTTTCCTACTCGGGCCATATTCACAGCTGGTGGGTAGCGTTTTGCTCCACACAGTCTTAGAGTTGGAACAATATTCCCAGCTGTGGAATACACTATTTCTAGAACCCAAGGGGGCCCTATAGGTATTGGGATTCCTTCTTTGTGGTAGAAAGAATAAGATGTAGTTCTTTGGAGAAGTCCTGGCTCATCCCTAACCATCAGATCCCTAAAAATTTTACACATATGGCAACCACTCAATATGTTGTCTTCCTGGAAGTGCATGCCAGAATCTCTACATTCCCTTGTAGTACTGGCTGCTTTCAGGAAATATCAGAAACTCTTGTCTTTCCTCCATGCCAATGGTTTTCAAATTGTAGAGTGCACCAGAATACATTTGAATCCTTGCCAAAATTCTCAAACCCTGCCCATGAGTTTCTGATTCCAGATGTATCTGCATGAACCCAGGAATCTGCATTTTGAGAAAATATCACCCCCATCCCCTCGGGAATCTCTGCTCCATGCCTTTGAATGTGCTGTTCACTCTGCTGGGATGCTTTCCTCCCTTTTCCACCTGACTAACTCCCCCTCATTCTATAAGACTCAGCTCCAACAGAGGTCACCTCTTTCGTGAAGCTGTTCCTAACTCTCCCCAGGTTGGAGTCAGTCCATGAAGATACCACAGCAATTTTCATGCCTCTTTTAATTTCCATAGTTATTTATGTGAAGTCTTGTGTTACCACAAGGCTGTGAACTTCTTCAGCACAAAGATTTTCATGCACCTTTTATGTCCAACAGCTATCCCGATGCCAGGAACATGGTAGGCACACCCCACCTGTTTCTTGGATTGACGAGTGTGTGAATCCTGGGGATGTAAGCATGAAAATTGTAACGGTGAATTGGTTCATTTCCACATTATAAACAGTTTGCCTATCAACATTCATCTCTAATTTTCTCAGTAAGTGGCTAATATATGTTTTCTCCAGAAACCTCATCATATACTTTCCTTAATCCCTTTATGAAGCTATAAAACAATGCCCTAATCCCTTAAGGACCAACATTTGGTGGGCACCCAAAGAGCTCTAAAGAGAGCGTAGCTTTTTCCTGGACAGTTCCAGGAAAATTTTCCTATGAGTTTCCAATCCATTTCATAGTGAATTCTTTTGCTAATTAATTGTGAAGTTGCTTGACCTGACCCATTTTTAAAGTGCTGCAAGTTCAGTCCTCTGAGGATCCATGTTTTCAATAAACCACAACATGACTGGGAAGTGCATCTCTGCTCCACCTTTGCCCTGTGCAATCCCACAAAGATGAATTTCTTCAGCCCAAGCCAGATCAAGTTGTTGTTGGTGGTGGTAATGGTATTAATGCACTTTGTAAATGCTATAATCCATTTTAGAAAACAACACAATGCCAACATGTTAATGGAACTCCATATGGTGAATGCTGTTGGTGTTGAAAGAATGAATCATATAAAACAGAGCAAGTTTGATACAACCTGAGAAATTAAACGAGTTCTTTGGGAGCAACCTAAGAAACTAAGAACCTCTGGCCAGAGTCTCGGTCCTGTGTGGTATTTACTGCCTTCCTGGATCTTAGCTACTGAATTGTGCTAGGTTCACTCAGCAAATGCTAAAAGGCACATTCTCTTTTATGTCACTAAACTACTTTCTCTTATTGAAGAAGAACCCTGATAATTTAATCTACCATTTGAGAAGCCTCTAGTACACTGAAATAAAATAAAGTCATAAAAATTGGGTAACAAAATAAAAATATATATACAACAAAATCAAAATATATATTGAGCTGTTTCTGTACAATATAACCAACTGTCCTAAAAGAACAAAGCTAATTATTTTTAATTATCAAGTTTACCCCTCTAAACAAATTGAAAGTTCAGTATATATTCAAAAATACATTTGAATATACACTGCTTATTACCAAAAGGATAAAGTAAAATTTTCTTCTTAATAAAAACACATTAAATAAGTTAAAATGTAATATGTAATCTAAATTATTTAGCGATGTAATCTAAAATCACACTAGAAAAGCTCCTCCTTATTTGAATAGTCTCTTCAATCTTTCCTTGCTTTTTATGAGTAGATACTTGTAACTAAAAAGAAATCTGGGGGCGCCTGGGTGGTTCAGTGGGTTAAGCCTCTGCCTTCGGCTCAGGTCATGATCTCAGGGTCCTGGGATCAAGCCCCATATCGGGCTCTCTGCTCAGTGGGGAGCCTGCTTCCCCCTCTCTCTCTGCCTGTCTCTCTGCCTGCTTGTGATCTCTGACTGTCAAATAAACAAATAAAATCTTTTTAATAAATAAATAAATAAATAAAAGAAATCTGAATTCTAAAAGAACAGGAAGTGTTGTAAAAGGACTAGAGGAACAGGTACATTTATTGTATTTATGAACTGCTAAAGTTCTATATGTTCCACCAGTAAGTAGGAATTGTAGCAAACTTATTCCTAGTTCAGAAAACAAAAAATCGGCTATGGAAACATTTCCAATATATTGAAGCAGAAATTTGCTGAAAGGAACCATGAAGGATTTTTTTAACAATGCAAGAAAATAGCCAGTGGTTTTAATACTTACCAAATCTTTACAGTTTCTAAACTTTGCTCCTGTAATAGTGGGACAATGGATGGAGTATATAAAACTATAAGTTTAGAAAGAATGAATCTTCCACTAACCACTTGGCAATTTACATTGGCAGTTTGTCAAATTAATCAACAATGCCTTGAGCTCAATAAAAACAACCCCATTACAGAGATAAATTCTTCTACTCATGATTCTGACATTTTTCACCCTCTTACCACCAAAATGAGGATACCTCTTTATAAACATAGACATAGACACAGACATAGCAATGGCAGTGAAGCACACGTTAGAAATTAATTACTTTTTTGTTAAGGGCATCTGCTTTGTGGACTTACTTTAAAACTAAAATATTCCTAGGAGGAGTAACAAACGTTGTTAATACCTTATTGAAAAATTGCCTATCACATCCTTCTCTGTGACCCAGGTTGCAAGAGAGGAAGTGAGGAGAGAAATGAAGTAAGTAGACAAGAAGGGGAAGTAGTAGCCTTGAAGACAAACAGTCCTACCGCACAGTGTTGCCAGCCCCAACAACCAGCATTTGGGGTGCTTGCCAATGTTTAAGTGAGTTTCAGTTGCAAGCATAGTTCTAGAGTAAATACCGTTCATTGTTATCATCAGCTACTCAGAAGACAAAGGAAGGACCAAATTCTTGCCTTTGTGACAAATTTGGGCATGCATGCACTAACAGCAGACAATAAAATTTTTCTTTTTTTTTAAATATTTTTATTTATTTATTTATTTGACAGGCAAAGATCACAAGTAGGCAGAGAGGCAGGCAGAGAGAGAGGAAGGGAAGCAGGCTCCCTGCCGAGCAGAGAGCCCGATGTGGGGCTCAATCTCAGGACCCTGGGATCATGACCCGAGCTGAAGGCAGAGGCTTTAACCCACTTGGTGAAACGGAAGAATGCTCTTTCTCTCTGCCATCTGATTTGTTCATATCCCAAAAGGAAATTCTTTATTGCTATATGTCAACAGCACATATCCTGTCCCAGGGATGGAGCAATAATTTCTCTCTAAGCAGAAAGATTGATGTAGTGATGATGGTGATGGTGGAAGTCTTCTTGAGGCACAAGGGTCACAAGTTAGCCCATGATATTGTACACTGGTGACACAATAGTTATGTATGAAAATAGATCTGGACAGCTGCAGATATATTCTGTTGTAAATGCTTTTATCACATCACTAAGGGGAGCTTACCCAATGGAGCTCTGCCCTACAGCAATGACACCTTGCAAAAGTTACTTTTCTAAAAAGTGTTCCAAGCTCTAGATGAGTGTTTGGGGGGAGTTTTGCCAGCTAAAGGAGCAGTGGCGGGTTTTGCGTAGAAAATCAGTATAAAGTGTTCAAAAGTCACTATCCCATTTCGGCAACTATTTCAGGCCAAGTTCAAGTATATACCGTAAGTCAAAATGGTCAGAAACTTGCTGTGGGAAAGCAATGACCACCAGACAGAGTTCCCACATACACCATTTAATCTGGTTCTAACGTACCCATATCGTTCTGCCATTAATACTTGGAAGATTCAGAAGGTAGTGATTTTTCTTTTAAAACACTGTCCTTGAAGTATATTTCTCTAAGCCTCACCCATCCTGCCCCCCATACCACTAGTATGTTTGCTGACATGGGGAGAATTCAGCTAAAGAGTAAAAGATGTTTGGATCTTAACCAGTATTTACACTGCTGCTGAGGGTGAGTCTTTCAGAGGCCCCAAAAATGTGCATGGTGTTGATCTATGAATTTCATTTCTAATAATTTCTCCAAAGAAAATAACGAGAGATTTGTGTGAGGATTTAGGTACAAAGATTCTTATTGTAGGTTGTTTTATAACATAAAATAAGAAAAACCTGAATATTCAGCTACAGAAAATCTTTAAATAATCTGTCATGGACCCAAACACTAGAATATTTTGTTATCATTTAATAGCATGAACTATATCCAAACAGATGGAAAAATATTCGTAGTATAATTTGTAGTATAATATTACGTGAAAAAGCCTGGAAGGGCAACATTTTGAACTGTATAATCTATAAGGGAGAAAACATTGGAAGGACACACACCAAAACACACTGAGTGGGATTATATGTGAATAATGGACTAACCAATGTCTTTTATAATCTTCTCTTCGCTTTTCTGGATTTTCCAAGTAATCTACAAGACACTTGTAGTTACTTGTAGATTACTTGGAAAATCCAGAAAAGCGAAGAGAAGATTATAAAAGACTATATATGTGTATATACATGTACATATATACATGTATACATGTATATATGTACATGTATATACACATGACCTTTGGGTCAGATCATGATCTCAGGGTCCTGGGATGGAGCCATGTGTCAGGCTTCATGCTCAGTGGGGAGTCTGCCTCTTTCTCTGACCCTCCCTCCATGGGACAGCTCGTGTATCAAATAAATAAATAAAATCTTTAAATAAATAAACTCCACCTAGTCAAATCCCATCTATGCTACTTACTTACATAAAGAAAGCCCTTAGGCATATGACCCGAGGCCTCAGCTTCCTCATTTGTGATACAGAGACATCAACTGATGTTCATATTCACGGGAGTTATGCTCTCTTAAGTTGCTATACACAGTAAGTTTTTGAACACAGTCACTGAACCATCGTCCCCACCGGAAATACAGGGTTAGGTTCCTGCAAAATTCTGGTCACAGCATTTTTGTCAACTTGTCAACACATAGGCTCGTTTTACGTGTGTTCATTTAAAGACACCTTGCTTAATATCGACTCATTAACATGGACTTCACAGCCTATAACCCACGCCTGAACAAAGGTAATCTCACACATCCACTTTCTCTGCAAGGCACGTCATGGCCTTCTTGTCCTTAGGAACGCTGGACAGCATGTCAGCACTTTGCTTGGGGGCTATTTTAAAACAAGGAAATCTCCAACATAAAACAGAAAAATACAGAAAAAAGAAAAAAACTGTGCTAACTAGACCGCGAAAAACAGTGTGAGAACTGAAACAAGAAGGGAGCATCCCCTGTCTGACCTCACCTGGGAACATGTGCATCAAGCAACTCAAATTTTTGTCTGCTCTGCACATGTGCATGTCCATCAGCAGCAGCAAAAACGAATTTTAGCAAGTAGGTGAATTTCAAGCCCCACCACTGAGGACCAGTGGTAATAACAGTACCTACTTCAGCAAGTTATTGAAGAGGTAAATGAAATATTTCATGTCAGGCACTTAACACATTTGATACATGTATACGAAATACGTATATTTTGTGTGTGTATGTGAAATATTTGAAGCTCCTCTTAAGGTATTAAGCATCTAACTGTGCATATTCCCATATACTGTAAGAGAATACTCTAGAAAGAAGACTACAAAGCAAGTTAATGTTAAAATTACCTAATAAACTGGTACTTTTTTTGCCATGACTTTTCTCAAATGCATTTAAAAAAAAAAAAACACTTAAAATAATACCATCTATATGTTTTCTGTAACAGGTTTGTTGCATTATAATTAAGACCTCTGGGAGGCCTGGAAGTGAGGAAACAGGGAACAAATTAATTGTTTTGCAAATAAAAAACTGCCCTGAGATAATTATCTCTTACTCAGAAGTAAATACCGCTATTTCCTCAATAAAACATTAATAGGGCTCAGTAAAGGATGCTCCAGTGTAATTTTTTTTAAAACAGTAAGAACCACCTTGTTTGGCATTTATTTCTACTTATTTGTAATAATAAACACAAGGGAGCCTCTTTATTTGGCATAGAATTTCCTTGCCAGAAAATAAATATTTGATGATTATGTAAGGAGCTGTAAACAGAATTTCCTGAGAGATCTTCTAGGAAGTATACCCGTTTAGCCAATTGGATTGAGAAGATTTAGAAGCTAACTCTCCAGGGCACCTGGGTGGTTCAGTCGGTTAAGTGTCTGCCTTTGGCTCAGGACTTGATCCTGGGGTTCTGGGATTGCGCCCCTCATCGGTGGGGGGAGTGGCTACTCAGCAGGGAGTCTGCTTCTCCCTCTCTCTCCCCCACTGCCCCTCCCCCCTTACACCTGCTCCTGCTTTCATGCTCTTTCTAAATAAATAAATAAAATCTTTTAAAAAAAGATTTTATTTACTTATTTAGAAATAATTTAGAAATTTAGAAATTTATAATTTAGAAATTTATTTATTTATTTATTTCTAAATAAATAAAATCTTAAAAAAAAAGAGAGAGAGAGAGACTTTAACCTTCCTTCCAAATGTGGCCAGGTGGGCATTTTCTTCAAATTAATTCCTCATGACTCTACAGCACTTGAACTTTTTTGTCCTTAGGACCCGGAGCTCAAACCTTTGCCGAGCCTTTTCTTGCTGCTGTCATTACCTCTGGTATTGTACTGCCCTATCTCTCCTATCTGGAACATCTCCCTTGGTCGTCTCAACTTCCAGACCCACTTCTCCCGCATACCTTACTCTGTTTATGGGATCCCCACTCTTGCAGTTGCCCAGGCTTGGATTCATTGTTTTCTTCTTCTACTTCCTTGCCACATGCCAGTGCCATCCAGTGACTTCATCCCGAGGAGTGTTTGCACTCTCTACCCCCATCTCTCCATTCCCATTGCCTTTTTCCTACTTGAGTTTGCGGTGTTTGCCCCCTCTACCCCCATCTCTCCATTCCCATTGCCTTTTTCCTACTTGAGTCCCTCAATCTTATCACCTGAGCCAAGGCGATTGCTTTGTAACCACCCCTCTATGATCTCCTCCCCCAAACCATTCTACCCACAGCTATCAAGTTCACGTTCTTAAAGGACTATCTTATTATCACACCCCTTAACACCCACAAGATAAAATGCTAACTCTCCTTTGCTTAGCAGAACGAACCTTCAGGGCCTACCTGTGATCCTCCCTTGCAGCCGCATTTCCCACGATTGCCTTCCAGGAAGCCTGGACCAGGCCCAAACTTCTCTTGCAGCAAGTTGTCCTTTCATCCAGAAGTCCCACCTTTGGTCCTCTCCTGCTACATTCCTTCTCCTGGAGGTTCCCTTCCCTGACCACTTGGGTACTCCACGACTGAAAGTTATGTCAGGCCCCTCAAATGCCACCTCTTCCCTGACACCTTGCTTAAGTCAGACCACCACAGTCACCTGCCTCCTGAGGTCCCAGGGCCGGCTCTAAACCACACTATAACCTTGCTTTGGTGTAATGCGGGTATTTGAGGGCAAGATTCTTCAGTGAGTGAATGGAAATTTTGTCTACATTTTGGGAGGGAAATGGGAACTGAAACATTCAAAAGGAATGACATTTGAGGTGGACTAATACCAAATATATCCCAAGAGTGTTGTCGGGAGAAAACGCAGAGGGCTTTGTTTTGAGTAATTACCTTCAAATTGTCCCCAAATGCAAAGGGTCTACCAGTGGGGTGCCTCATCCAACAGACCAGCCCAAGTCTCTTGGTTTAAGCAGAAAGTTTGTATTCCTTGCAGCATGTAAGGAAACAAAGTTCTTATAGTACTGTCTCCTTTTGAGATTAGTGCAGGATGATTTTATTCAGTATGCTGGCAGGCAGGGGCCAAGGGCTTGACACATTAAGGAACTGATACATATTTTGTTCCTTAGGCACTTCTGTTCCACTGGGCATGCCCAGCATATCAACAGGCTAAAGCATAGGTTGAACATTCCCCCAAATGATGGAAAAACCCACCCATAGAAAGAAATCTTAGTGTTATCATGAGCTAAAGGTAACTTTATGGTGACTCAGGTAGCTTCTGCCCAGGTCTTCAGCTCCAGTCCAGCTCAAACAGGCTGTACAAGGGGACCTCCCATGGAACACCTGCCATGTGTCTCCTTGGGGGGATCTGCTTGTTCTGCAGACACATTCTTCTCCTGCTTTTGTCCCTTCCTTCTCTTTCCCTTTGCTGATAGCTTTCAGCCCTCTGATCTGAGTAACTCCCCGTTAATTAGGTCCTAGCTAACAAAACACAACCTTTTTTATTTTTCTTCAAGCAATCATTTGGTGTAAGGGAACAGAATAGCAATGCTTCCCACCCTTTTATATATTTTATTTATTTATTTGAGAGAGAAGGGAGAGTGTTTGAGTGAGAGAGAACACAAGCAGGGTGAAGGGCAGAGGGAGAAGCAGACTCCCCCTGAGTTGGACTCGATCCCGGGACTCCAGGATCATGACCTGAGCCAAAGGCAGTCGCTTAACCTACTGAGTCACCCAGGTGCCCTAACAATGTTCCTTTTAAAGGGCATTTCTCTAATCCATAGGAAGGGGCTCCATCCTTATCTAATATTTTTGGTAAAATAGAAGACTATTTTGGCTCTGAAAACACAGTTACAAAGCTGCAGGATTTCTGATGAAAGGGCTCGTGGTTAAGTACTTGATGTGATAAAGAGACCATCTCGTTCCTGGAGGGAGCCAATGACACGGTATAAAGTGAGGTAGGCATGTGCTTACGGAAGAACTGAAACTCCTGTTGCTGCCTACAAGCAAATATTCTATAGAAAAGGATAAGATGGGGAAAGAATTTAAATGGAAAACAATGTGATTGCGAGGTTGCTGGGGTCTGAACGTTTGTGTCCTCATAAATTCGTATGTTAAAATCCTAACCCGCCAAGGCGATATAGTATTAGTAAGTGGAGACTTTCTGAGGTGCCTTTGAAGGATGGAGCCCTGAGAATGGGATTAGCGCCCTGTAAAAGAGGCTCCAGAGAGACCCCTTAGCCCTTCCACCATGTGAGGACCCAGCCAGGAGACACCAGGTGTGGACCAGAAAGAGGGCCTTCACCAGAAAATGCACGAGCTCTCAGACCTCCCGTCTCCAGAACTGTAAGAAATAGATGTTTGTTTATAAGCCTCCTAGTCTATGCTATTTTGTTATAAGAGCCCACAGACCAAGACAGAGGTGTTTTTCCATTTTTAGCTATTGGTTCCAGAAAGAATCACACTCAGAAATAGAACAAGTTATATAAGAGAAACCTTTTACAGGTACCAATTACTAGGTCACGGAAATTAATTCTTCTCATTGTTTTAAACATATCTCTCAGATACAGATCTAGATATGAAGACCACAATAGCAGTGGTCATTATTTTCGCGATTAGTGGAATCACGGGGTTGGTCTGGCTGTTGTTTTTCACTCTTTCATAATAAATGCTGTTAACCTCTAGAACAGTGGGTTCTCAATCTTGGCTGCATCCCATATTCACCTCAGAAGCATTTCTTTAAATGTCTAAGCCCCACCCCCGAGGGATTCTGGTTAGTCTGTGGTAGGACCCAGGTGTCCTTTGAATGTCCTCTAATGAGCAGACTGGTTGAAGACCCTGCCTAGGAGTCCTTTCCTCCTCCATCTCACCCCTTCACTCTATTAAATGAAGGAAGATGGTTCAAATGTTAGAGATAGAAACGAGGGGGTTTAATCTGCAGATTAGCAGAGAGCTAATCTGCTCTCTGCTCTCTTCTGGCAGGTGCAGTGGTTTCTTGTTCCACTGAAATGCAAATTCCCAGACTTATATGGGCACAATGGGGCAAGTCAGGCTACAAACAGTGTGCCTTTTTCCAGCCCAGTCATAGTAACCCACCTTGGGGAAGTCTGCCCTCCAAGGAGTTCAACCCAGATCTTGCTGTTCTGCCAGGGTGTTTGGAGCTAAAGGCCAATGAAAGAGAATGTAATTCTTTCCAGTTTGAGGTATCTGTTATTCCCCGGGGGTAGGTTTTTCTCAGTAGCCTCAGGGGAAAATGAGACAGCTGGTTCAACAAAGGATTCAGAAATTGGTGTTCCTTGATTGAAGATAGGTCTCCCCGCTCTCCAAGAGATTGTCTTATGCCACTTTGCCTTTATGAAGGATCTACATTCGTACCTTTTCTCACTAACCCAGAGAAATGTGAAGATTTTCACTTTCACAAAGTGGTAGTTGCTTCTTCACTTCACGTCATTTTGGTTTATGAAAATTTTGTAGGACCCTCACTTACAGATAGCAGGAGGAACCCGTACCATCTAGTATCGACCCAGCAAAACCTTGACTTTTCACACACATGTTTTGCTTATGTAATAACAGATAATTTCAGGTAAAAGAAAATGACTGCTTATTTCAGTTACCAGCAAATAACCCAGGGGGAAATCAGCCATTCCCTGGCTACTGATGGTCCTAAAGTTATATTCATTTCACTGGGCAGTTTTTCTATTAGATAGATTTCGTGGAGAGAGTATCTGAAGGAAAATGGTGGAGGGGATAAAGAGAAGTTTCAGTAATGTTGGTAGAATCTGGGTTAATGACCCGACGAGCATGAAGGATGGAATAAAACAAGGGTAGAAAACTGTGCTTTCATCAAAAGAATATTAAAATATGGAGAAAGGAACCCTCCAATAGAGTAATTATCACAGAGAAGAAAACTCCAGGCCCTTTGATGGCAAGTAACTCTATGGAATGTGGAGCCTGTTACCTAAACACTAAGCCAAAAATTGCCTAGTGCTCTTTCAATACTAAGGGCCAAATATACTCTCCCAAAATCTAAAGGGTTATGTGAAGTTTGTTTAGAATTTTGAGTCGCCAAAAATTGCCTAAAATAAGTGGGCCATCAGCCTGAATTTGAGAATATTCCTATATTCCAAATGTCCAATGAGTATTTTTGACTGGTATATATGACACTTATGTGACTCCTCTCTACCATTTATAGTCTACAGGTTGACCCATTTTCCTTCATATAATTTGTCAGAAATCCTTTAGATTTTTTATGTTCAGTAAGAATAATGAAAATAATGTTACCATTTATTAGACATTTGTATACTTCAGGCACTGTCTTAAATACTTTCCAGGTATTTTAAAATCTTATCTTAAAAGAGCTTTGCAACATAGGTGCTATTCTCTCCATTTTGAAGGTGAAAGTCAAGTTAATCAGTGACATAACCAGACCTGTGTGTCTCTAATAAACACATACAGATCTTGGGGCACCTGGGTGGCTCAGTCGGTTAACTCTCTGCCTTCAGCTCAGGTCATGATCTCAGCGTCCTGGGATTAAACCCCATGTCAGGCTCTCTGCTCAGTGGGGAGTCTGCTTCTCCCTCTCCTGCTGCCCCTTCCCCAGCTTGTGTGCTCTCACTTTCTCTCAAATAAATAGGTAAAGTCTTTTTAAAAAATGGATCTTATTAATTGCAGTAGCCAAAGTCTCTGGATTAAAATTAATCAATATAATCTTCTCTAACATAATAGAATCATAACCTACAGAAAAACTGGAAAGTAACCCAAAGTTTCCCCAATAAATAAAAAATTCATAGAATATTGGCAAAGTTATCTTAATTGCTTTTGAAAAGACCACTGAGAACCCTGGAGAAAAAAAAAAAAAACCTTCCCTAGTGTTGCACACAACATAACATATGTTAGGTATAGACAACTTTTAATTTTCCTAGTGACCCTATGAGATAAATAGATCAGAGACTCCAGAGAGGTTGAATAAACTTGCCCAAAGTCACAGAGCTATTCACTGTGGGAGTTTGAATTCAAGTCTACAACTATGGAACTCTCTTATTTGAGTCCGTAACTTCCATAATGGCTCCCCACTAGTTAATGACAGAACAAGTATTGGAATCAGGGGAAAGATCATGTTACCATAAAAGCAGGGTCTTGTTCATGGAAAAGATGAAATATTTAGGGAAACAACATTTCTCTTTTCTAAACCCAGTCACACAGAGTAGCCTTGTAGGTCTGGTGGCGTCAGCTCTGAGGTTCACCAAAGTCAACCACTCTATAAAATACAGGATGTCAGATGGATGAGACGGAAGGGAAGAAACTCAGTATATTTCAACATTTTCTTCCTAAACCTAAGACCCAGAGTTTAACACAGTGAGCTCGTTAAAAAAAAGGAGGCAGAAACTTCAGGCCTTCAAGGAAGGGCAGTCTTTCAATCTCCACCTGCGTCCACAGTAGGAGGGAGTCAGAGAAGCTTAAAGAAAGGGGTGTTGTTGTAATCTGATATTGTTATTTTTGTTTGGTGGTTGTTCTTATTATTTTTAAAATGCTCTGTGCAATGAAGAAAGTAATGATTAACTATATAGACAAAATACAAGACACTCTGTTTTTCATCAGTTTCTGTTTTTAAAATATAGCTTCCATCCCAAATAAGGCTTTTGTACAATTCTATGCAGAATCATGTGAATGCATCCTGAGAAGCAAGTATCAGAGGAAGCAGACTTTGTTGTCAACCCCTGAATGTCTGAATTTTCACAGTGAACAACTTGGATGTGATTCAAAGGAAGTTCATGGTGTTGAGAAAATATAGTTCTGTAATAATGCAGGAGAGCCTTAAGAATGGGCTTCTCTAAGAGCTTATCTCCCTTTTGATGCAAGGTTAAATGAGGAGTTGATGAAATTCTGTGACTTAGGACACTGAAAAAAAAGGAAAAAATTCAGACTTGGCACTTCTCCCCATTTCCTTCTAAACTAAATTGGCTGCTCTTCTGGGTGTAATCATTTTGTTTTAATTTTGGAATTTTAAAAAACCCTAATTGTATATAGTAAAAACAAAGACTTTAGACAGATGTCTGTGCTCTCTGCTCGGTGGGCGATTTTTATATGTATTTATTTTCAACCCACTGCTCTGAATTTAGGCATTCCGTCTTACTTCACTATTTGCAAATGCTCTAAAACAGAAGAGCAGAGAAATAACACAAGCTGCCCCTGATTCCGAATCCTCTTTGAAAAGTGAAAGGAAGCGTACAGAATCATTTGGTAAGTAGAGATGAAATATGATGATTTCTATTACCTGCAAGGTACGATGTATCCTCCAAAAACGAAAGAATAACTAACTTGACTAGCTTGAAAATGTTACAGATAGCCTCTACCAATTCTCCATTACCCCAACTCCAAGGCTGAGTCAATGTCTTGACTTCAATACTAAGTACAAAAAAGCGGGGGGTGGGGGAGGGACTTATTTATTTGGGTGTGCAGACAAAGGGTCAAAGAGAAATTACCCCTTCCCTAATCTCCTCATAGTGGTCTTCCAAGTGAAGGAGTTTCATGACCTGAGACTTAGTCCTCAGGATGAATTAACTGAAAACACATGGGAAGTTATGGTGGCTCGTTCTCTCCTCTTGAGCTGTGGTACCTGACTAGGGAGACTTACTTAGTCAATTGGCTTGTTCCTTTTGGGGAAGTTCTGGTGTCTACTTGAATCACAGATAGAATGTGAGCAAGTCGGTTATGCAAGAATAAGCCCCCTCTTCTGGTCACCCTCGTAACCTTTCTTCCAGTGCACGTTCCCAACGCCTGTCCATTAGGGCAAGACTAGCTTTCCACTGGTCTTTATTTCCTAAGGCAGAAAGCTTTCCTTGGGGAGAAACGATTTGGCAATGGCAGAACTCAAAATATTCCTCTAGCCAGTGCAGCATCATCTGTAATCCACTGTACCCTTTTCAGCCAAAGCACACTTGCTTAATAAGCCCTGTGCCTCTCTTTTTCATTGTCGGAGAGAAAACATAACAGTAATCTCTGCTGGAAAAGCTTTGTACACAGGCTGACAACTGCTGCAGCTTTTTCTTCTCAGCTTTCTTCTCAGCTCACAAGCATAGATAACGTTTAACAGAATTTTTACATCTGTTTGTCGAGAACTTTTGCCAATACGTCATGATCCCTTTCAGTGATCTTACTAATCAATTTATAACTCAAGCTGGAGCTTCATTGTGTCCAGTGGATTTTTTTAAAGATTTTATTTATTTGTTTGATGGAGAGAGACAGAGCGTGAGAGGGAACACAAGCCGGGGAAGAGGGAGAGGGAGAAGCAGGTTTCCCAATGAGCAGGGACCCCAACTCCCAGAACCCTGGGACCGTGAACCAAGCCAAAGGCAGACATCTAACGACTGAACCACCCAGGCACCCCTGTGTCCAATGCATTTTGCACTTATAATATAACACAACATAAAGTATCTCTTAAGTCTGCTAGGTTCTATTTGTCTTCAGACCAATTATTTATTTTTGTTATGACCTGAGGTATAATAAACAATGGGATATAATAACCAGAATGCTTTCTTAGCCCCAGTGGAGAGGAAAATGTGTAGGTTTTCAGGACTATAAGAAAACTGGACTAGCATAAAGCTATAGTAAGAGATAATCATTTCATTTACACCTGAGTTTTGTGACAAAGGTAAACAAAGAAACCGTTCTAGGTTGAGAACTTCTGTCCATGATCATTGGTAATTAAGAGTAAGGGACAGGCGCCTGGGTGGCTCAGTGGGTTGAGCCTCTGCCTTCAGCTTGGGTCATGATCTCAGGGTCCTGGGATTGAGCCCTGCATTGGGCTCTCTGCTCAGCAGGGAGCCTGCTTTCCTCTCTCTCTCTCTGCCTGTCTCTCTGCCTACTTGTGATCTCCAGCTGTCAAATAAATAAATAAAATATTTAAAAAAAAAAAAAGAGTAAAGGAGAGCTGAAGTGGGGATGAATTTCGGAGTAAAATGTGTTCCGGGAATGTGGGAATGGGTGGGAAATACATGGGAGATGTCATCGATCACTAAGATGCTATCACAGTGGGGAAAAATCAAGGGCATGATACTTTCTAAGTTACTCTGGGGTTTTAGAGACGTCTCAGTTTGATTGAGTGTGAATGTTTTTTTGTACTCTCAATTTCTTTTTCTTTTATTTATTTATTCATGAGAAACAGAGAGGCAGATGCAGAGGGAGAAGTAGGCTCCCCCACAGAGCAGGGAGCCCAACTCGGGACTCCATCCTGGGTCTCCGGGATCATGAACTGAGCTGAAGGCAGACACTGAACTGACTGAGCCACCCCAGTGCCCCAACACAGACTAGATGAGCAAACTCTGGACACAAAGAGTCATGAAGGGGAGAGGACCCTGCAAATATTAGAGCATAATTAGAGCATATTAGAGCAGGCACCCCTGCACTCTCAATCCTTAGCAAAAATTGAATGTCACATTCTTCTAACTATTGCTTCTTGGGAAATTATTGCTAACTATTTTTTCCCATTCAAGAACCAATAGATAATGCGCGTTAAAAAGCTGTACAAAATCCTGACCAGCACTGTTCCTGGCCGCTCTTCATTTCCTCCCTCCCCTTAGCTCTCCTCTGACAGTTGCTTCTCAAGTTTCTTTCATTGCTATGTTTGAGTCAATCATGAAGGATATTGTGTTTTTTATGCTTTATTTTGATATGTTAATCTTATTTCTGAAACGGAAATAACTCAGCGAAAGAGAAAAATTCACAGCCCAAATGACACGGGTATCCAAACAAGTACAATAAGTGACAAAAACTATAGAGTTGGTCTTAGGAATTTTCTTTTGCTATTAATCCTTAGAGGAAAATTAATCACCTTTAAAAAATATTTATTTATTTGAGAGAGAGTGAGATAGAGAGAGAGAGAGAGCGCACAAGACGGGGGGAGGGTCAGAGAGAGAAGCAGGCTCCCCGCTGAGCAGGGAGCCGGACTTGGGGCTCGATCCTGGGACTCTGGGATCATGAACTGAGCTGAAGGCATATTTCTAACCAACTGAGCCACCCAGGCGCCCCACTTCACCTTTATATACCTCATTTGTCCATTTGTAAAAATCTTGTGGTATTTGTGTGTGTTTCTGTTTTTTTAAAGTCATACTAAACAGGATTATATATCTAGTACTTGCCATTTACAGTGTAATTAATTGTGCAGAAACAACTGGTGAAGCTAGAGTACTTATTCTCCCAATAAAGACATGAGCAAACTGAGGTTATAAAGATCCATGATATAGATTTATTTTTTTTTATATTTTATTTATTTATTTGACAGACAGAGATCACACAAGCAGGCAGAGAGGCAGGCAGAGAGGGGAGGGGAGAAGCAGGCTCCCTGCCGAGCAGAGAGCCCGATGCAGGACTCCATCCCAGGACGCTGGGATCATGACCCGAGCCGAAGGCAGCGGCTTAACCCACTGAGCCACCCAGGCGTCCCCATGATATAGATTTAAAGTAAATGTGTCTGGGGGTGCCTGGGTGGGTCAGTCATTAAGTGTCAGCCCTTGGCTCAGGTCATGATCCCAGGGTCCTGGGATAGAGCCCTGCATTGGGCTCCCTGCTCAGCGGGAAGCCTGCTTCTCCCTCTCCCACTTCCCCTGCTTGTGTTCCGTCTCTCGCTATCTCTCTGTCAAACACATAAATAAAATGTTCGATAAATAAATAAATAAATAAATAAAGCAAATGTATCTGCATGCTAGATTACAGAACACAGTAATTATTACAAGTATAGAATTATAAGCTAAACTTACATCCCCTGACAAATTTTTCTCTTTATAGAAGACAAATGGGGAAAAAAATTAAGTGATCTGCCCAACTATGGTCAACTTATCATTTGTATTTGGTTTTCTCCCATTTTCATGCTACAACTCATAGCTAAACTCATACCTACGTGTACTCTCTATCCTCCCTCCCCATGAAATCCCTCAGTTTCCAGTAACCTGACTTACACCTTCACCATTGTACTGGACTGCATGCTTAGTCAAACCCGTCCTTCAGAAAAGAACCACAAGACACTGGTATTTCCAGGGACCATCCTCTGAACCCCCAGACTGGTAGAACCAAGATCTCATTCAGAGGCTACCCACCTCTGAAGGGGAGATAAGCTCAAAGCCCCTGTGACAGATAATGGAAATTCCCTCTTCCACCTCCCACCCCAGGGATCCCTGCAAAGTCCAGGAGTTCTTATGTTCTAGTAAACTCCACTGTCAAGTTCTTGGAGCCACTACAGTGGCTCATCTTAGGGAATGCCTCGCTGAATTGTGCTGCTCAGAACTATGTTCTCCACTCAGACGTGGCATTGAGATTTCTCCCTCAATATCCAGGAAATACCACCTCACTCAAGGCATTCATGTGATTGGCAGTTTGGAAAGAGAGAGGGATTTATTGGTACTTCTGACAACAGCTTAATATCTGCTGTCGCACTATCTCATGGCAAGGCCTCCTGTCTTCTTCCTTTCCTCCCTTCTCCCAACCACCAGCTCAGCTAACTAGTGTAGCTAGCCACTCCCCACACTGGAAAGTTCGACTCTCTTTTCTGTTTCCTTAGCTCCTCCCCCCCCCCACTCCCAAGATTTTATTTATATATTTTAGAAAGAGAGGCAGACATCATGAGCAGGAAGAGCAGAGGGAGAGGGAGAGAGAGAATCCCAAGCAGATTCAAGCCCCGTGCACAGCTCTATCCCAGGACCCTGAGATTAAGACCTGAGCTGAAACCAAGAGTCAGACGTCTGACAGAGCCATCCCAGTGTCCCTGTTTCCTTGGCCTCTGCTAAATCATGCCCTCTTCCCGAACCATCCCTCACCTTCCACCTAAAGACAGTTCTCTCCCTGAGAGCAACTCTGGTGCTTGCTATAAAGGAATATATGCTCCCCACCGTTTCACCAAGTTAAATCTATGGGCTAAGAGCAAGTAGAAGCTCTGACCCCAGCACAGCGTTTCTGGGATCTGTACTTCGTTCAAAGAGGATCCTCGCTTTTTCAAACCTCAAACAGCCATCCCAGCAGAGCATTAAGAGTCTTCTGGGTCCCTTGCCAGGGTGCCGTTTACTGTCACCAGAGCGTCCCTATGGTGACAACCTCTCCCTTGCCTCGTTCTCTTCTGACCCTTAGATTCAGCAATCCCGGGATCTACTTCCAGGCAGACACTTCCGGTTCCTGCTAGTACGTGTTCCCAGACACTGCTGCTCTTTTGGCAAATAATTCTTCTCCTCCTGCAGCAGGACCTGAGCAACCATAGTCAGGATACGCTGAGCTTCAATGCTGAATACTGACTGATGTCCAAGAGGGGAAGGTAGAGGCAGATCTTAAGGAAGGTATGCATTGTTTTTAAAATGCCTGTCCCATTTAAGGCTTTTGCAGAGGAATGTGACTGGGTCTATCTCCCAACACGAGGCTGTGAGCAGGAAAGTTCAGGAGACTAGCCAGACACCCTGTCTCAGGTTTCACAGGCTCATCCCTTCCCTATCAACACCTTGCTCTTGGTGTAGGCAACCTGTCTCAGCTGAGAATTAAGCATCATCTGAAGGTCTGTGGTTTACAATGCAGTCCTGTGCCTGACCTTGAGCTTTCTCTGCTGTGGATGAAGATAATGAAGATAACTGAGACTAGGGCTTGGGTGTGGTGGCACAGAAGCTCCCTCATTCTCACATTTCCCTGGAAAAATTGAGATTAACCTGAGCCCGCCATTTTCTTTCTTCATGCATCAATAGTGTCCAGCAACAGCTACGTAATTCCGTTGTCTTAAGAGCTCAAAAATCATTAGCTTATTCATTTCAAATTCAAAGTTTTCCTTGAAAGTTAGGGTTTCCAAAGCTTGATTCTTCCATTATTCTGTTGATATAATGCTGTATCATATGAATAAAAAAATAAGAAAGAGAACTATAAGGTATGATCTGGTATGCAAAAATGAAAGCCCCTAAATCTCTGGGTGTAAACATAAATGGTTCTTTAACTCAATTTAATTTAAAATTTTTTAAGTAGGCCCTAAGCCCAATGTGGAGCCCAGTGCAGGCCTGAACTCACAACCTGAGATCAAGACCTGAGCTGAGATCAAGAGTCAGACGCTTAACTGACTGAGCCACCCAGCCACTCTGATTTAACTCTTAATTTTATTTTTTTTAAGATTTTTATTTTATTTATTTGACAGACAAAGATCACAAGCAGGCAGAGGCAGGCAGAGAGAGAGGAGGGGGAAGCAGGCTCCCCGCTGAGCAGAGAGCTCGATTCGGGGCTTGATCCCAGGACCTGGGATCATGACCTGAGCCGAAGGCAGAGGCTTTAACCCACTGAGCCACCCCAGGCGCCCCAACTCTTAATTTAAATCAAGGCATTTTCTTTGAGTAAATTCATAGTCCAATTATAACTCACTAACTATGGAATAGATCCTGTCTGAAGTATTATTGGCAATTTCTTTTTTTTAAGATTTTATTTTATTTTATTTATTTGACAGAGAGAGACAGGGACAGAGGGAACACAAGCAGGGGGAGTGGGAGAGGGAAGAGGAGGCCTCCAGCTGAACAGGGAGCCCAATGTGGGCCTCAATCCCAGGACCCTGGGATCATGACCTGAGTTGAAGGTAGATGCTTAATGACAGCCACCAAGGTGCCCCTCATGGGCACAATTTCTTATATGTTTTGTTAGCAGTAAATGAACAGAATGATTTTAGTTTATATTCTCAGTTCTATATTTTAAATTGAACAATAGAGCCACAAAAAATATAAACCACTATATGATAACACCTACAGAAAAAAGAATTTTTTTTGTTAAATATTGTCAGATTTGTGCTGAATATTCCATTCTATATATTTAGAAGCATCTTGTTCTAAATTATAACCTTAGAAAAAAATCATATCCCAAAACGTGTGCAATGAAAATTCCAGAAGGAGAGGCAAGAGAGAAGAGGAAAAGGAGTATTTGAAACAATAATGGTCAAAAGTTTCCCAGATTTGATGAAAAACATGAATCTACACATCCAAGAAGCTCAGTGAACTCCAAGTAGAATGAAAATAACAATAGCAAGGAATTAATTTTGTTGGGGATTTATTGTTTAACTTTCTTAACTGTGTGAATAAGCTTTCAAACTTAAGATGATTTTCTTCTAAGAAATTCTTATTTGTAATCGAATTACTTGTTTATTGTTGTCTTTACTATGTTACTCCATGAGGAAAGATTATATTCTGATAGTGTGTTGGGACAGAAGATGAGACCAATCTAATGTCTAAAATCCAACATCTTGGTGGGGAGGGATAAGGAGAGGAATAGCAAAAAAAGCCATCTGCAAAATCCATATGTTATTAAGAGTACAAAATGAAAATAAATGAAAGCATTAATGTGTGTGCATATGGAATAAAAATCTGAGTTAAATTCAGCCTGAGGTTGAATATTTAAAATATTCTGTAAGTAAGATCATGGACCATGTCTCATTTGCTTAGCAATGTTTCTGTCAAGCTTCTAGTCATGGCCCAGGAGTCTAATATTTTATTAAAGTTTTAGAAGACCTTTTATTAGGACATTTTAGGGGTAATAAATTTTTTAAAAACACAAAATTAGGAATTTTTATATTGCAAAACTGTTTTGAAAAGGGATCATAAATCTTATATGTTGTATGACACAAGTGGAGAGCAAAAAGTCATAAACTGCCTGGAAAAGTTGTGATTCAAAATGAGATCATTCAAATCAAAAGTCGATTTTTGCAAATTACAAAGAATATTTACAGAAGCTGAGTAACTTTTAGCTTTTGCTAATTTATCTTGGCTTTTCTTTCACCAAAAAATTGAAAGCTGTGGATGGGGCACCTGGGTGGCTCAGTGGGTTAAAGCCTCTGCCTTCGGCTCAGGTCATGATCTCAGGGCCCTGGGATCGAGCCCCACATCGGGCTATCTGCTCAGCCAGGGAGCCTGCTTCCTCCGCACTCTCTCTCTCTGCCTACTTGTGATTTCTATCTGTTAAATAAATAAATAAATAAATGTTTTTTTAAAAATTGAAAGCTGTGGAGAATATCACAGAAAATATTTTTTCTTGTTTTTATTTTACTTAAAAAAACACACCCAACTTATTAAAAACTTAAAAGAATAATATAAAGATTCCTGTATACCCTCTGCTGGATTTCCCCAATGGTGAATAGTTTCTACATTTGTTTTCTCATTCTGTCTGTCTCTGTCTCTCATACACATATATAATTTTTTTCTGAACTGAGAAGAAATTGCAAATGTGACTCTAAATATTTTGGTGGATATTTCCTAAAATATAAAGACACTGTTCTACATAATCACAGTACCACCATATATATAATGAAATTAACACTGATATATTATAACCATCTAATTCACAGGACCCATTCACATTTTGTCAAATTATACAATTCTATTTATAGAAAAAAATTCTACAAATTCAAGATCAAATCCAGAATCATGTGCTGCCTTTAACAGTGAACACTTTAGAATCCTGCAGTTTAAAACAGTTCTTCCACCTTTCTTTTTTATTTTTTGTTTATTTTATTTATTTATTTGAGAGAGAGAGAGAGAGAATGAGAAAGAGCATGAGAGGAGAGAGGTCAGCAGGAGAAACAGACTCCCTGGCGAGCAGAGAGCCTGATGTGGGACTCGATCCTGGGACTCCAGGATCATGACCTGAGCTGAAGTCAGTCGCTTAACCAACTGAGCCACCCAGGTACCCTTCTTCCATCTTTCTTTGACTTCTTTGAATTTGACATAATTTGGTGATAACTTGACAATTATAACTTGAACTTGACTTAATTTAGTGATAACTTGACAGTTATTTTCTATAATATTCCTTAATTTTGATCAATATAATGAAATAAATTTTTTTCTAAAAATTAGCAGACAGAAATTTCAAACTATTATAAAATAATCAGCACTCTATGCCCTATATCTCACCTCAGTGCTGCAGTTTAAACAAGAAAGAGAAGAAAAAGAGGGAAGATGAAAGAAAATTTAATCAATAAGAAAATCTTCAGAACAAGAAAAATGGGGGCACCTGGGTGGCTCAGTGGCTTAAGCCTCTGCCTTCAGCTCAGGTCCTGACCTCAGGGTCCTGGGATCGAGCCCCACACCAGGCTCTCTGCTCAGCAGGGAGCCTGCTTCCCCCACTCTCTCTGTCTGCTGCTCTGTCTACTTGTGATCTGTCTCTTTCTGTCAAATAAATAAATAAATAAATAAATAAATGTTAAAATAAATAAATAAAATGTTAAAAAAGAACAAGAAAAATAACTTCTTATAGCTACATTTTATTTAAGCCATAATAATCTCATAAATGTTAATCCTAGATCTAATCTGCTAAAAAATAGTATTTATGCAAAAATAGGGCACTCTAGTAAATAGTTCAATGTAGCTAGGTATCTAATGTCTCTTTCTAGACCTGAAATTCTGGCTTCAGCTTTGTAATTTGTAATTTGTATAGCCTAAAACAATTGCAAAACCAAACTATGAATGTCTCTCACCCAATTTCCCCATAGCAAAGTTTGTTAGAACTCACTTTTACTTCTTCATTGTCTGATAATCAGCTGGTGTCTTAGCAGTTTAACTGTTGAGCATCTCAGTTTTTTCATGACTGTAGTGTCATTCTGTTATTTGTTTTGTCACTTATTTCTCAATAAACATAATTTGGTCAACAAGTAAACTTCTCTTCCATGCAAACATTGAGCATTCATAATTATAAAAATTATCTTCTGGGTGAAATTTTCCATTATGTATTTATAGAAACAAATTACAAATTTCTGAGAATTTTTTTTTTAAAGATTTTATTTATTTATTTGACAGACAGAGATTACACAAGTAGGCAGAGAGGCAGGCAGAGAGTCAGGCAGAGAGGGGAGGGGAGAAGCAGGCTCCCTGCTAAGCAGAGAGCCCGATGTGGGACTCGATCCCAGGACCCTGGGATCATGACCTGAGCCGAAGGCAGCGGCTTAACCCACTGAGCCACCCAGGCGCCCCAAATTTCTGAGAATTATATACATAAAATCTAGTAATGTATTTGCATCAATGACTGATCAAATGATCAAATTATCATCACATTTCCCTCATATAGACATTAACATTTTATTTATTATACAGTGATTTGGGGCACCTGGGTGGCTCAGTTGGTTGAGCATCAGACCCAGTCTCAGCTCAGGTCATGATCCCAGAGTTGTGAGATCAAGCTGCACAGTGCTCCATACTGGGCAAGGAGTCTACCTGAGATTCTCTCTCCCCTCTCCCTCTGCCCCTGCTGCTTGTGCTCTCTCTCTCTAAAATAAATAAACAAATAAATCGTGTATTACTAGTTTCAGAGATAGAGTTCAATGATTCATCAGTTACATACAACACCCAGTGCTCATTCCATCAAATGCCTTCCTTAATGCTCATCACCCAGTTACCCCACCCCCAACACACCTCCCCTCTAGCAGCCCTCAATTTGTTTCCTATAGTTGGAAGTTTCTTATGATTTGTCTTCCTCTATGATTTCATCTTATTTTATTTTTCCCTCCCTTGCCCTGTGATCCTGTTTTGTTCCTTAAATTCCACATGAGTGAAATCATATGATAAATACCTTTCTCTGATTGACTTATTTCACTTAGCATAATACCCTCTAGTTCCATCATTGCAAATGGTAAGATTTCATTTTTTTGATTGCTGAGTAATATTCCATTTTATGTATAAATAAGTAAATAAAGGGTGCCTGGGTGGCTCATTTGGTTAATCATCTGCCTTCAGCTCAAGTCATGATCCCAGGGTCCTGGAATCGAGCCCCACATCAAGCTCCCTGCTCAGTGGGGAGCCTGCTTCTTCCTCTCTTGCTTCCCCACACACCCTGCTTGTGCTCTCTCTCTCTCTCTCTCAAATAAATAAATAAAATATTTAAAATAAATATATGAAATAAGTAAATAAAAGTAAAATTATAGAGTAATTTGGTCAACAT
The DNA here is from genome assembly GCA_003697995.1 of Taxidea taxus jeffersonii. Lineage (NCBI taxonomy): Eukaryota > Metazoa > Chordata > Mammalia > Carnivora > Mustelidae > Taxidea > Taxidea taxus. The sequence continues at coordinate 11,738 of RCUC01138826.1, read as the reverse complement.
TGCAAATGATTGATTAGGTTCTCACTTTTTTCATGAATCCTGTGGTTTCTGATCTATGATTCATTGATTCAATTCACCAAGATTTTGTAAAAATCTTTAAGGTATTAGCTCTGAATCACATAGAGTTTTTATAAATCAGAATAATATTTTAACTAACCTGAAGGATATAGACTTAATTCCTTGGAATTTCCCTTGTAACTGATACATATTCTTTTTTTCTATACAGATTTATCATGCAGCTCCGTATACCCAAAAGATGGAACCATATAGCAGGCAAGAATTTTTAAGGTAATTTTATGCAACACTCTTATTGTCTTATTTGGAAGGTAATTGGGAGGAGCACAGAGAAACTAAATGTCCAGTGTTCCTGACATCAGGTCTGCAGCTCGCTGCACTACATGCAAAGGAACGTGCCTTCTTCATAAAGATGATGTCTTATCCAAATATGAAATGAAACAAAACAAAAAGCTGGCACAGAATATGTTCTGTATGAGTCTGACAGAACACGGAAGCACCCTCTATTTGGGAAGGCTGAACTCCTCACTGTGAATACAGTTTAGAGAGGACTGAGATGATAGCCAATTGTAATAGACATCACAGCCGATCAGCCTCATACACAGATGAGCTGCCCATCTAACAACTTCAACCTTCTATCACTAACAACCTTCTATCACCTCACTCTTCAATATGTAAGAAATATTTCATGAACATCCATTTGAAAGGTTAGCAAATGATTACAGGACCCACATGTTTCCATCTAACCCTGTGGTATTTGAAAACATTTCTTCTAGGAGACAAAAATAGAAAAGAATAGAAGAAGCAGTTTTCACTAGGCATTTAAGAGATTATTTTATTTTATTTTATTATTTTATGTATTTATTTAAGAGAGAGAGCATGGGGTGGGGAGAAATAATCCCAAGCAGACTTCACCAATGTCGGGCTTGATCTCACTACACCGAGATCATGACCCGAGCCAAAACCAAGGGTCGGACATTTAACCAACTGTGTCATGCAGGTGCCCTGCCATTTAAGAAATTCTAATCAAACCTTCCATAGGCCTTAACCAAATAAACAAATCCAATGTGAACTTTAAATTTGCCTGAGAATTTAAAAGGCAAGGAAATGAAATGGGAGACAGAACACAATAGGGATATAAATATAACATAGAATAACCAGAAAAGAAGTGGAAATCTTAACTAACTTGCTGTTTTGTATAACTGCAATTGGTTCCATTAACATTCACTTACAGATGAGACTTGCCTTTGTTAAACTGTTGTGAATAGACTGTTTCCTTCTCTCACACAGACATGATATACAAAGGAAGCAAAGTCATAATTTGCTTATACAAAGGGTTACATCAACATCATGGTGGCAAAAGATGTCCCTCATTTTTGTCCCCCCAAACAACAATAATTTGGCATCCATGAAAAAGTTGTCTTTGAGATCATTATAGGATCCAGCACCATCTGCTAAGGAATCAAGGAGAAGTCTCCCCAACCAGTGCATCAGGCAATGGTTGACTAATAGGCAGACAGACCTGGGTCCTAGCTGTGGGTCCTATAGCAGCTCATGAACAAGTTTCAGCCCCTCTTGGCTATGGTGCAGAAGCTCCTAGAGAACACTGACTTAGACAATTACTCATGTATGAGAGAGCCTTTGTGGAAGTCCAGGTTTACAGAGAAGAAGTGTCAGCACACTGCTAGCAAAAAAAATAAATAGTTCCTCTGCCTTCAAGTTGACAGTGAAGACTGGAGGAGATGACTGGTACTTCATATGTGAAGATAGCAATGCAAAATTTGAAGAAACAGGAAAAATCAAAGTAACATGACACCACCAGAAGATCACAATAAGTTTCCTGTAACCAGACACAAACCCATGTAGATCTCTGGCTTACCAGATAAATAATTCAAAATGGTTATTTTAAGGAAATTCAATAAGTTGCAAGAAAACAAAGGCAATATAGCAAAATCAGGAAAACAACATAGGGTTGCAATGAGAAGTTTAACAAAGAGATAAAAATCACAAAAACAGAACCAAACAAATTCTGGAGTTGAAGAATACAATGCATGAAATGAAAAAATGTAATAGTAAGCATCAGCAACTTGATCAAGCAGATAAAAGAACTTGTGAGCTTGAAGACAGGGACTTCGAAATTATCCAGGCAGAAAAAAACAAAGAAATAAGAATGAAAAAGAATGAAGAAAGCCTCTGTGATCTATGGGAAACCATCAGAGAAACCAATTTGTAGATTATTGGAGTTCCAGAAAGAGAAGAGAGAAAGGGAAAGCAGAAAGTTTATTTAAAGATGTAATGCCTGAAAACTTCCCAAATCTGGGGAGAAATTTGGACATCCAAGTTCATAAAGCTCAGAGGTCACCAAACAAAATCACATCAAAGTGATTCTCTCTAAAACACATAATAAAACCATCAAAAATCAGGGGCAGCTGGTTGGTTTCAAGTCAGGTCATGATCTCAAGGTTGTGGGATTGAGCCTCACATTGGGCTCTGTGCTCAATGCAGAATCTACTTCAGATTCTCTCTCCCTCTCCCTCTCACTCACTCTCTCTCTCTCAAATAAATAAATAAAATATTTTAAAAAGTTCATCAGGGGTGCCTGGCTCAGGTCATGATCCCCAGGTCCTGGGATGAAGCCCTATGTCAGGTTCCCTGCTCAGTAGGGAGCCTACTTCTCTCTCTCTCCCCCACCCCCGCTTGTGTTCCCTCCCCTTTTATCTCTGTCTCTGTCAGATGAATAAATAAAATCTTTTTTTTAAATGCATCAAAAATCAAAAACAAAGGGAATCTTAAAAGCATTAAGAGAAAAAAAATGGAACCTCCTTATAAGGAGTCCCCAGAAGTCTATCAGTGAATTTCCCAGAAACCTTGCAAACTAGAGAAAATGGGATAATATATTCAAGTGCTGAAATGTCAACCAAGAATTCTTAACCTGGCAAAGCTGTCCTTCACAAATGAAAGAGAGATAAAGACTTTCCCAGACAGATAAGAGCTGAGGAAATTTATCTCCTCTAGACATGCTTTACCTGAAATGCTGTAAAGAGTTCTTCAAGTGAAGTGAAAGGATACTAATTAGTAATGTGAAAACATATGAAAATATACAACACACTGGTAAAGTGTTAAATTTAAAATTTTATATGGTTAAATTTAAAATGTTCTAATATTGTATTATGGTGGAATGTTAATCACTGAACTCTAATTTTAAAAAAAGGTGTACAAGAATATTAAAAAAAAACTATAGGGGGGACGCCTGGGTGGCTCAGTTGGTTAAGCAGCTGCCTTCGGCTCAGGTCATGATCCCAGCGTCCTGGGATCGAGTCCCACATTGGGCTCCTTGCTTGGCAGGGAACCTGCTTCTCCTTCTGCCTCTGCCTGCCACTCTGTCTGCCTGTGCTCGCTCGCTCTCTAACAAATAAATAAATAAAATCTTTAAAAAAAATAAAAAATAAAAAATAACTATAGGGGCACCTGGGTGGCTCAGTCATTAGGCATCTGCCTTTGGCTTCGGTTGTGATCCTGGGGTCCTGGGATCGAGCCCCACATTGGACTCCCTGCTCGGTGGGAAGCCTGCTTCTCCCTCTCCCATTCCCCCTGCTTATGTTCCCTCTCTCCTATGTCTCTCTCTGTCAAATAAATAAATAAATAATCTTAAATAAAAATAACTATAGCTGTGGGGTGCCTGAATGCCTCAGTCAGTTAAGTATCCGACTCTTGGTTTTGGCTCAGGTCATGATCTCAAAGTTGTGAGATTGAGCCCTGTGTCAGATTCTGCGCTGGACATGGGGCCTGCTTGGGATTGTCTCTCTGCCCCTCCCCTCACCTCCCCACCCTGGCTCACATGTTCTCTCCTTTTCTAAAAAACAAAAACAAAAACAAAAAACTATAGGTGTAATAATTTGTCAGTGAGTACAGAGGCAAATTCTGACATCAAAAGCATAAAAGTGAGGCAATAAAAAGGTATAGTTTTGGGGCACCTGGGTGGCTCAGTGGGTTAAGCTTCTGCCTTCAGCTCAGGTCATGATCTCAGGGTCCTGGGATCGCCCCACATTGGGCTCTCTGCTCAGCAGGGAGCCTGCTTTCCCCCTCTCTGCCTGCTGCTCTGCCTACTTGTGATCTCTCTCTCTCTGTTAAATAAATTTAAAAAATCTTTTTTTTAAAAAGTGTAGTTTTTGTATGCAATGAAAGTTATCACTATAAAATACACTGTTATCTGTAATATGTTCAAGTAAACCTTATGGTAAAAACAAAGCAGAAACCTATAGTAGATTCACAAAAGGTAAAGAGATGAAATGAAAGCATCCACTATGGAAACTCATCAATTCACGAAGGAAGGCAGCAAGAGAAAAAGAAAGGAACAACAGAACTACAAAAGAGCCAGAAAACAGTAATATGGCATTAGCATGTACTTAACCTATCAATAGTTATTCTAAATGTAAATGTATTGAATTCTCCAATCAAAAGAGATAAGATTTTTCAGTTTATCCCTTAAACTGGCTAGACTAAAAGGGACAAAACCAAACTACATGCTACCATTTTCAGCTTTAAGGACACACATAAACCCCAAGTAAGAGATGGAAGGAGATATTCCATGCAAATGAGAAGGAAAAGAAAGCAGGGATAGCTATATTTATATTAGACAAAAAGACTTTAAGCCAAAAGAGTAACAAGAGAAAAATAAGGCCATTATGTAACGATAAAGGAGTCAATTCATTAAGAAGATATTACAATCATAAGTATTTATGCACCTAATATTGGAACATCTAAATATATTAAGCAAATACTAACATAGAAGAAACAGACAACAAAACAATAATAGTAAGGGACTTTAATACCCACTTTCAGTAATGGATAGATCATTCAGGTAAAATCGACAAGGAAAAATATATATTGTATTTTTGACCAAATGGACCTAACATTTGCCATATACAGAAATTCCATCCAACGTCAGCAGAATACACATGTTTCATAAGTTTACAAGGAACGGTCTCTGGATAGGTCATCTTATAGGTCACAAACAACTCTTAGCAAATTTAAGAAGATTGAAATCATGCCAACTATCTTTTCCAGTCACAGTGGTATGGAACTGGAAATCAATAATGGGAGGAAAACTGGAAAATTCACAAATAAGTTGGAAAACATACTACTCCTCAGCAAATGATGAGTCAAAGAAGAAATCAAAAGGGAAATTAAAAACAAACAAAAATGGAAACATAATATACCAAAACCTGTGGAATCCTGCGAAAACAGTTCTAAGTGGGAAATCTAACAATTTAAGCCTAAATTGAGAAAAAAGAAAGATCTCGAATAAGCAATCTACTCTTATACCTCAAGGAACTAGACAAAGAAGAACAAAGCCCAAAGTTAGCAGAAAGAAAGAAATAACAAAGATTAAAGCAGAAATAAATTAAATATACCAGAAAAACAATAGAAAAGAGCAATAAAACTTTGGGAGCTCATTTTTGAAAAGATAAAATTAGGAAACCTTTAGCTAAACAAACTAAAGAAAGAAGAGAGAGAACTCAAAAACAGAAATGAAAAAGGATACATTATAATTGATACCACAGAAATATAAAGGATCATAGAGGTTACTGGGAACAATTATATGCCAACAAACTGGACAACCTAGAAGAAATGGGTAAATCCCTAGAAACATACAACCTACAAAAACTGAATCATAAAGAAATAAAAAAACTGAAAACACCAACAATGAGTAAAAAGATTGAATTAATAATTGAAAACCTCCCAAAAAGAAACCCAGGACCAGATGACTTCCTGGATGAATTCTTAAAATATTAGAGAATAATTACTACCAGTCCTTCTCAAACTCTTCCAAAAAGTGGAAGAGGAGAGGACACACTCAAACTCATTTTATGAGGCCAGCATTACTCTGATACCAAAACCAGATAAGGAGACTACACAAAAAGGAAACTTTAGGCCAATATATTTGATGAATATATAAATATATGAATATATAAATATATAACATATATATTCATCAAATATATATTATATATTAATATATTAAATATATTTATATATAAATATATAAAATTTGTGTATATAAATATATAAATAAATATATATAAATATATTTATATATTCATCAAATATATTGGCCTAAAGGATATATATATAAATATATATTCAAAAACTATCAACAAAATATTAGCAAACTAAAACAACACATTAAAAGAATCACACACCATGATCCAGTGGAATTGGTCCCTGTGACGCAAGAGTGGTTCAAAATATGCAAATCAATAAATAACATCTCAATAGATGCAAAAAAAAAAATTTGACAAAGTACAAGGTCCTCTCATGATAAAAACACTGAACAAATTGGGTATGGAAGGAGCACAACTCAACATAAAGCTATATATGACACACCCACAGTTAACTTCATGCTTAGTGGTGAAAGTTTAAAAGCTTTTCCTCCAAGATCATGAGCAAGACAAAGGTGCCTACTCTCTCCACTCCTATTCAACGTAGTGATGGAAGAACTAACCAGAGCAATTAAGCTAAAAGAGAGAGAGAGAGATAAAGACATCCAAATTGGAAAGGAAGAAGTAAAATTGTTTTTTATGGCAGATGATGTGATTATATATCTATACTCCTAAAGACTCCACCAAAAACTGTTAGAACTAATCAAGGAATTCAGTAAATCTGTAGGATACAAAACCAACATATAGAAATCAGTTCATTTTTAATCACTAAGTACAAAATATCTGAAATAGAAGTAAAGAACAGTCCCATTCACCACAACTTCAGAAATAATAACATACTTAGGAATAAATTTAACAAAGGAGGCAAAAGATCTGTACACTAAAAACTATAGGTCTTTGGTGAAATAAATTAAAGAGGTCATAAACAAATGGAAATCTATCCCATGTTTCCGGATTGAAAGAACTAATATTGTTAAATTGGTCATACCACCCAAAGCCATTTATAGACTCAACATGATCCCCATCAAAATTCTTATGGCATTTTTCACAGAAATAGAACAAACAATCCTAAAATTTGCATGTAACCACGAAAGACTCCAAATAGCCAAAACAGTCCTAAGCAAAAAGAACAAAAACCAGAGGCATCACATTTCTTGATTTCAAACTACAATACAAAGCTGTAGAAATCAAAAACGCATGGTAATGACATTAAAATAGACATACAGACTAGAACTGAATCAAGAGACATAAATCCACACACATATAGTCAACTAATATTTGACGAGAGAGCCAAGAATACTCAGTGAAAGAAAAGATAGTCTCCTCAACAAAGGGTTTTGGGGAAATTGGATAATCACATGCAGAAGAATGAAACTGGACCCCTGTCTTATAGCACTCACAAATATTAACTCAAAATGAATTAAAGACTTAAAACCTGAAATCGTAAGACTCCTAGAAGAAAACATGGGGAAAGCTCCTTGACATTAGTCTTGGCAATGATTTTTTGGACTTGACACTAAAAGCAAAGGGCCAAGGGGCGCCTGGGTGGCTCAGTGGGTTAAAGCCTCTGCCTTCGGCTCAGGTCATGATCTCAGGGTCCTGGGATCGAGCCCCACATCAGGCTCTCTGTTCAGTAGGGAGCCTGCTTCCTCCCCTCTCTCTGTCTGCCTCTCTGCCTGCTTGTGATGTCTCTCTGTCATATAAATAAATAAAATATTTTTTAAAAATAAATAAATAAAAGCAAAGGGCCAAAAGCAAAAATAACCATGTGGGAGTACATCAAACTAAAAAGCTTCTGTATAGCAAGGAAAACAATCAACAAAATGAAAAAGTAACCTACGGAATGATTTGTAAATCATGTATCTGATGAGAGATCAGTATTCAAAATACATAAGGAATTCATACAACTCAATAGCAAAAAATAATAATAATAATAAATCTGGTTTTTAAAACGGGCAGAAAACTGAACTGGCATTTTTCCAAAGATGTTATTCAGATGGCCAACAGATACCTGAAAAAGTGCTTAACATCACTCATTATTGAGGAAATGCAAATCAAAACCATGGTGAGATATCAGCACTCATCTGTTAGAATGGCTGTCATCAAAAAGACAAGAGATTACAAGGAAAGGTTGGCAAGGATGTAACCAAGAGGGAACCCTTGTACGCTGTTGGTGGGAATGTAAATTATACAGACGCTGTGAAACACAATGGAGTGTACTCAAAAAATTTAAAAGAACTACCGTATGATTCTTCAGTCCCATTTCTGCATATATATCCAAAGGAAATCAAAACAAGGTCTTGAAAAAATATCTTCACTCCCATGTTCAATTCAGCATTATTCACAATAGCCAAGATATGGAACAACCTAAGTGTCCCTCAACAGATGAATGGATAAAGAAGATGTGATTGTGATATGTCACATTATTATATTGTATTGTAATGTGATATATAATGGACTATATTATTCAACCATGAGAAGGAAGGAAATCTTACCATTTGTGACATGGATGGACCTTGATGATATTAGGCAAAGTAAGATAAATCAGAGGAAGACAAGGCTCTACAATATCACTGATATGTAAAATCTAAAAATACTGAACTCATGGAAACAGAAAGTAGAATGGTGGGTACCAGTGGTTGAGGGGTAGAGGAAATGGGGAGATGTTGGTCAAAGGGTACAAACTTTCATTTATAAGATGAACGAGTCCTAGGGATCTAATGTACAGCATGGTGCTTATAGCTAATAATTCTGTATTATATATTGAAAGTTGTTAAAAGAGTAAATCTTGAAGAGTCACACCTGCAAAAAAAAAAAAAAGGTAATTATATGACATGTTGGAGATGTTAGCTGATGCTATGGTAGTAACAGTTGTTTTGCGCTATATAAGTTTATCAAATCAACACATACATCTTAAATTTACACCATGTTAAACTTACACAACGTTAATAAAGCTAGAAAATAAACAATTCATTTAGCAATTTCACATTCAGTTAATATTTTTTGATCACTTCTTATTACTGATCATTCTGCTAGGTCCTTTTGTGTGTGATCTTATTTAATCCTCATAATCATATAAAGAAATATGATTTCTTTTGTGTGTGCAAACCATCATTTTGGTTGCTGCAGAAGTTAGGAGTCAGGAGTAGGAAAAGCGATGAAGATGAAAAAACACTTACACATGAACCCTCATGTACATTTGACTTGGTTAACCATTTATTGGTGCATAACTGAATTCACTTAAAACTTAGTGACTTGAAAACAACAGTAGTTCTTTATTATCTCTCACAATGTCCACACATCAGGAAATCAGGCAGGGCAAGGTGGATGTGTCTAGCCCTTCTCCACAATGCCTGTGCCCTCAGATGGAAGACTCAAGGTCTGGGGGCTGACATCATCTGAAGATTTATTCATATATATCTGGTGGTGGATGCTGGTCTTGGATCAAAGATCTAGCTGAGTCCTAGGCTTCCTTACATCGCAGCTCTGGATTCTGAGGTAAGCATCAGGGAGAAGGTAGAAAGAGAGGAGCTCTCTTCTTTCTGTGACCCAACCTCAGGAGTTACATGGGATCACAGTCACAAACCCCACCCTGATTCAAGAAGAGGGACTATAACCCCCAGCAGCCCCATCCCGGGGTACAAGGAGCGTCAATCCTACTGTAAGAAGAATTGGTAGGATGGGATAAATACATAGAAGCAACCACCAATGAGAAATGCAATTTCCCACAGCCTTAAACTTTGTTAAAGACTTTAAGGTAAGCTTTGGAGTTAGTCAACACCAAGAAACAGATGTCATACAGGAACTCCATGGGTCGTCAGAGACAGGAAGTATCAGAGATGATTTCTGACCAAGGATTAAGGCAGGATTCATAGAAGAAGCAACATTTGAATTTTATCTTGACTGGGCAGGATTTTGCTTTGTTTATTCATTGAGTGCCTACTTGGTGTCTGGATGGTAACGTGCTAAGTGGAGAATGCAATGGAAAATTCTACTACCAAAAGCACAAAGCTGAAGGTGATCTCTAGAGAGGGGTTCAGGACTTCCCCAGTGGTGAACTATTCACTTGCTTCTCTCCTCTCGCTGCCATGTTCTTTCTGCTATTGTTGGAAGCTCACAGTGGTGCAGAGATCATGAATCCTACTTTTCTGGCTTCCCTTTAGTCTCTGCTCCAACAGAGAGCAGGACCATGGGAGACATGGCACTAAGGAATTTGGGGACCAAACTAGAAACCGTTCCATATTTCTTTCTTTTTAAATTTTTTTTAAGTTTTCTTTATTTAAGTAATCTCTATACCCAATGTAGGGCACGAACTCACAACCCCAAGAGCAAGTGTCTCACACTTTACCAGTTAAGCCAACCAGGCATCCCTGTTCTATATTTCTAAGGTAAAAAATTATATAAAACACTGAATGGAATGAAATAATCTCTTTGTAGACATTGAGTTGCTGGCTTTTAAATCTTTAAGGAAATCAAGTTTCTTGTGATGTGTGAACTCAACACTTTAAAATACATCCAAACAAATATCTTTGTAATTTCCATTTTGTTTTATTTCATACTTTCTTATTTCTTATCTCTCCCTATCCATGTGATTCCCCATGCAATAGTAATCAAAAGCTTTTACTTGTTTAAGAGGAAATGCACAAAAAAATCTAAATGATATTTTTAGCAATTAACAGCTGGACCAAAGAAATTAGAAATGTCAAAGCCATGACTGCAATTTTTTAAATCCCGTGAATTATTCTGTCCCTAGGCAAGTGAAACTTTCAAACAATACTAGGGCATTGGTTTTTTTAAATAGCTCCAAGTCTTGTATTTTACTACAGAACAACTTCCTAAAGTAGGATATGCCCCACATTTGTACATCAGCAGTTCAAGAAAATACTCACTGTTTTTAAACCCATACATATAAAAAACTGACTTTGGAAACTCAGTGTATAATTCCAAGCCTCTTCTCTGACAATGAAACATTGACCATGAATCAACGGTGATTTCTTTCCTCATATATACAAAATTAGCTTCTAACTTTAGCCTTATCTTGAAAGTAGATCATCAAATACCTTTACAGTGAAGAACTTTGCAGATTTTACTTCTAATAGAGGTAAAACATAGTGATTTCAAAAGGCTAAGAGTTTCACAGGGTAAGGACATTAATTTTCTAGGTTGGAGAATATTTTTTAACGAAGAGTTGGAATGATCCCAAACTCGCACTTCTCCCTTCTGAAGCACTTTAGAACTGGCCCAGAGATAAAGTTCAAATACAATAGTATTTAGATAAACAAGCAGACTCACCAGGTTTAGGCAAAGTCAGAGGCCTTCCCACTGTGCTCAAAACCCTACATAGTCTGTCTGTTATCTCCCCTCTACCTCCAAAGCTGCATTCTGTGATTCACAGCAAAGTTGAAAAGTACAGAATGATTACTAGGTATGGTCTGAGAAGCCCAAGGGAGTCACATATTTATTCATATGGTTGATCTCTGGGGTAAAAGCACACTCCCAAAGGAATAAGAACCTAAGAATATAAGGATATAGTATAAAAGATATATCAAAATAAGGGCGCTTGGGTGGCTCAGTTGGTTAAGTGTCCAACTCTTGATTTCAGCTCTGGTCATGATTCTCAAGGTTGTGAGATGGACCCCAGAGTTTGGCTACATGCTCAGCTTAGAGTCCACTTGAGAATTCTCTCCTTCTGCCCCTCCCCCTGCTCACACTCTCTTTGCCTCTAAAGTAATCTAGGGTTGCCTGGGTGGCTCAGTTGGTTAAGCATCTTCCTTCAGCTCA
>ML103753.1:28661-98921 GCA_003697995.1 Taxidea taxus jeffersonii | reverse complement strand
CAGAGGGAGAAGCAGGCTCCCTGTCAAGCAAGGAGCCCGATATGGGACTCGATCCCAGGACGCTGGGATCATGACCTGAGCCGAAGGCAGCTGCTTAACCAACTGAGCCACCCAGGCATCCCTCTTGTTGTTTTTTTAATGGCCCAGAATGTAATCTAATTTGGTGAATGTTACATGGAAACTTGGAAAAAATTTGTTTTCTTTTTAGGCAGAATGTCCTATATATATCAAAGAGAACTTATTGCTTGGTTGTGTTTTTCAGTTTTTCTGTATTCTCACTGATTTTCTGTCTAGTAGTTCTATCAATAATTGGGATTTGGGTTTTTTAACTCCCAACCATTTCTCTTTTCAGCTCTATCAGCTTTTCTTTCATGCATATTGAGGATTTGCTGTTTGGTGCATAAACATTTAAGAATGTTACATCTCCTTAGTGGCATTTTGTTTTATCATTATGTAATGTTACTTTGGGTCCCTAGTAATTTTCTTTGCTGTGAAGTCTACTTTGTTATTAATATGGCCATTCCTACTTTTTTTAAAATTAGTGTTTGCATGGTATACATTTTTCCATCCTTTTATTTCCAAACTAATATGCTGCTGTATTTGAAGCAAATATCTCATAGACAGCATATTGTTGCAATATATATATTTTAATCTGTTCTACCAGTTTTTGAATTAATATATTAGACCATTTACATTTAAAGTAATATTGATATATTAGTACTAATTCTGCCATTTTATCATTTGTTTTCTGTTTGTTTCCTCTGGTGCAGTTCCCCTGTTTCTCTTTCCATATCTTCCATTGTTTTTTGTGTTTTTTTGAGCATTTAAAAACATTTAATTTTGACTTATAGTATCTTTTTAGAATTTAGTTTTATATAATTTTCTTAAGGGTTGCTATGACTATAATGTATAAATTGTTACATTCTACCAGTATCAACATTTTATCACTTTGTAAAAATCTTACCCTTCCTACCTTTCCAATGTAATTGTCAAGGTGTTATAATTTTATCAAATATAATTTAAGAAACTCATGATAATGTCTTTTCAAGTCTTCTTTTGTTATAATTTCTTTTGGTCAGAGAACTTCCTTGGGTAATTCTTTAAGGATAGATGTGCTAGCAAGAGATTCTCTTAGTTTTTCTTCTCCAGAGAATGTCTATTTCTCCTTCATTCCAGAAGGGTATTTTTGTTGGATACAGCATTCATAGATGACAGTTCCTTTATTGACCTAAAATTAATTATACTTAAAAATTGTTGTGCTACTTGCTTTTTGTCTCCAGGCTTTATATTATAAATACAGATATTCAAATTGGTAGTGTAAACAGTGTATTGCTTCTCTCTCACTGCTTTTAAGGTTTTTTTCCTTTTTAGCTTTCAGAAGTTTAATTTTGATGTATCTGACCAGGGATTTCCTTGGGTTTACCCTACTTGGGCTTTCCTTGACCTCTTCAATCTGTAGGTTTGCCGAATTTGAAGAGTCATTATTTTTTCAAATACTTTTTCAATCTCACTGTCTTTGTCCTCTCCTCCTGGGACCCTGAGGATATAAATATTAGCTCTTTTGCTATTGCCCCACATGTCCCTATGACTGTTCTTTTTTCCTTCAGTCTAATTTCTCTTTTGTTCTTATTTGGTATATTCTACTGATATTTCCTAAATTCATGGATTCTATCCTCTGCCATCTCCACTCTACCTTTGAGTCCATCATGTAAGGTTTTTATTGCATTCATTATATTTTTCAATTGTAAAATTTCTGTTTAATTCTTTTTATAATTTTTATTTCTTTGTTGAGATTTCTATTTCTTATTTTGTTTTAAGAGAATTCATAATTTCTTGTTGAAATATTTTTATGATGGCTGCTTTAAAATCCTTTTCATAACAATAAAAAATAAAACATTTAGAAATTAAAAAGTTAAAAAAAATAAAGCAAAATCATTTTCAGAGAATTCCAACATCTGATTAATCTCTGTATATCCATCTGTTGTCTTTTCCCATTCCTGTCGTAATTTTCCCAGTTCTTCCCATAATATGTGATTTTCAGTCATATTCTGAAAATTTTAGATACTAAGAGACTTTGGGTCCTATTTAATCTTCTTTTAGGAGATAGTTCCTTGTTGGGTATAGCTTAAGGGCCGGGTGGGTGTCTATTGTTCAGCTTCTGACCATTCTAGCAAAAGTGAGGCATAGACTCAAGTCACCTTGTGATCTCCTCAAGTGGTCCTGGTAGCACCAGGAATGCAAGAGGCAGAGGCCTGACTTACTATAGCTTTACTGCTGCAGGGAAGAGGCAGAGGCCTAGCTCCTTATTGGTTCCCTTTGACACAGGGATGGGGGTAAAGCAGACTGCCAATCACGGCACTTCTTATCACTTCTTTCTGATTCTCTATTGCTGAATGGAGGTGGAGGCTCAGCTTGCCACTATACCCTGCTAGCACCAACCTGCATGGGCATCAGAGCACTGCCTATTTCTGCTGGGTGAAGAAAGAAAATTAGTTCTCTGTTCCCTGGTGTCACCACTCAGTGGGGTAATTAAACACACCTATGCTTCCACTGGTAGGCATGGAGGATCAGCTTCTTGCTGGATCAGGTGAAGTTATGGAGAGTGGGTGGGGAGGTGCAGTTATGATGTTGGCATTCGATTGGAGTAGGTGATGTTGCCAGAAAGGTTTTCTGTTGTTAGGCCACCCTTTCATCAGTTCTTTAGCCAGGAGAACTGGCTTTTCTTGGAGTTTTGTTTTAGACTATGCCTGTTGGTAGTTCAGGTCACTTGGGAGTCAACAAAGAAACCAAGGGAATTCACTGTTTTCTCATTCTTCCATCTTTCAGAGACTTATGCTTTCTAGTTGTAATGGGAAGGACCTGAGAGGAATGGGCTAATGCATCTTGGGGACAACTTTTGAGTGTTTTTAATGAGAAGCTAAGATTTAAAATCTTTGATTTAGGCCAAAAGCTTATTCTGGATGATATGTTTTCCCATATAATTAGTTGTTTGTATGATATGATGAAATTCTACCAGTATTTGTGAAGTTTTCATTGATTGCTTGCTACATTTGCCAGGTAATTGTGTAGGTGCTGAAAATTGAGAAAAGAGAAAAAACTTTCCCTTCATGGAACTTACAGTCAGGTGACTAGGATCAAGGAGGATGCTCAGAAGATAGAACCTTCATCCCCACTGCCACTCTGGCTTTCAGTTCTTTGGCACTTCCTTTTGAGGCCACTGAACCACTTAACTGATCTCTCCTTCTTTGTACCTCCCTCTCTGAAGATGATACAGAAGCTTTTATTCTGCTCTAGATAGAGTCAATTAATAACTACATCTGTTTCAAGTCAGGCCCTTAAATGACAGCCTACCCTACCAAGTAAGGTCTTAACAAAACTTAAACAAGACTTTAAAGTACCTCCACGATCCCCAGAAATACCTCCTGCCACAATTTCAAAAAATTTGGGACTCTAGCACCATGTGGCCTCCTGCCTCTTGCCTTTTTCTCATGATGCTTTCTTTGGACCAACCCATCTTCCTTGTTTGTTTGGTGAAATTCTGTTACTTTTCAATAATCTCTTTTCTCTAGTCTTGGCCCTTTGGGATCCTGTAAACTTAACACAAATAATAATCTGGTTTACAATTATTTATTATTATTACAGATAATGAAAGACATTATCCAGGGGCAAATGTGCTACAGAAAGTATGTGTCTATCAGAGTAAGCTGACACTTGATCAAAGTTGTACATTTTTAAACATCTTACATAGACACAAGAAATCACTTTTCAGTGCCCCAAATTGCACCTTCTTTTTCCCCCATTCCAGGTGCCTTTAAACACAAAATCTAAGCATCTACAATAGTGTGATAGAGATGGATAAAGCAGTATCAGGCTGCCGTGAATCTCTTCACCATCACAATCTTCTCTCTCATGAAAGGATTTTCACATCTTTTTTGAAGAGTTCTCTTCAGCTTATACTGTCATCCACAAACAGATGGATCTGAACTTTCAAGGAGCTTTGGCATTGGTTCCCTTCCCTGTGTCAGTAGCTGTAAGTCAGCAAATGAACCTTCTAATGACAAAGATCTAAGATATCAACTAGAGCAGGGTTTCTCCATGGGTGAACTTTAAGATCCACCGATTTATCTATGAAACAGAGTCACCTGGGGTTACTACCAGTGTCTTAGAATACCTTCCACATTTTCTTAGGCCAGAACCCTAGACTTATATCAGGATGTCACAGAGAATTTATCAGAAATCAAGAGTAAATGTTCTCAGTCCCACATATTGGATATATTAGTTCTGCATTTATTAATAGAACAGAGTAGAACCTTGAAGAATAGAAAACATAGCAATGCATCCCAAGCAGTACGGTTAAGAATGGTTCCTAGAGGGGCATCTGGGTGGCTCAGTCAGTGAAGTGTCTGCCTTCAGTTCAGGTCATGATCTCAGGGTCCTGGGATTGAGCCCTACATCAGGCTCTCTGCTCAGGAGGAGGGCTACCTCTTTCTCTCCCTCTGCCCACCATTCCACCCCCACTCCTGTATGCACACTCTCTCAAATAAATAAATAAAATCTTAATAAAAAAAGAATGGTTCCTGGAGATTATTTTTCTGTGAGTTAGTGTGTGTGTGTGCGTGCACATGTATGTGTGCACACGTCTTCTGTTGGTCCTCCCTGACCTCCGTCGCTAAGTTCATCCTGACCTCTTCTGAACTGCCTTTTCCTGTTCTTGTTGCACTTGCCACTCTGACTGTAACTTATTTGTTAACATGTCTGTTTTGCCTAATAGACTGAGGTTATAAAATGAGTTATATTCATCTCTGTATCCAGTCCAATACCTGAAACATAATAGATATTCACTAAATTGGTCATTCAGAAATAAACAATCATCAATAGATGCTAAAATTAATGAGTAACAGTCTGATGACAAACAGAATATGTATGTGGTATACTGTGATTGTTATGTTATGTTATACAGTGCCCTTATTTTTTTTAAATTTTTATTAACATATAATGCATTATCAGCCCCAGGGGTACAGGTCCATGAGTCGCCAGGTTTACACACTTCACAGCACTCACCATAGCACATACCTTCCCCAATGTCCATAACCCAACCACCCTCTCCCTACCCACCTCCCCCCGGCAACCCTCAGTTTGTTTTGTGAGATTAAGAGTCTCTTATGGTTTGTCTCCCTCCCAATCCCATCTTGTTTCATTTATTCTTTTCCTGCCCCCAAATCTCCCATGTTGCCTCTCAACTTCCTCTTATCAGGGAGATCATATGATAATTGTCTTTCTCTGATTGACTTATTTCACTCAGCATAATACCCTCTACTTCCGTCCACGTTGTCACAAATGACATTGCCCTTATTTTTTTTTTTCATTGCCCTTATTTTTAAGAAATACGTACTGAAGTATTTGAAGGAAGGAGGGAGAAAGAAAATGTAATTCTTCTGTCAATCTAAAATTATTTCAAATTCAAAGCTTATAGATGAATGAATAAACAACAAATATTAAAAAGAGAGCATGAGGTCTTATGGTTACCTGGTCATAGAGACAACTAGACTATAATTATATAATTCCACTCAGTTAATTTAGGTGTGTTAGGTTCCAAAACCACAAGCCAAGAACGAAGTCCAGACCTGCTCTGTCCATAAAACATGAAAATAGGGGGCCTTGGCTATGCCTATGTGTTCCACCAGTCCATCTTACTTAGCTGAACTGATGAATCACTAAGTAGTTATGAGCTGGTAACTAGGCCATGTGATCCAAAGGTCTAAATGGTCTGAATCACCACGGGCCATGTGAACACACCACCTGCCTTGGGCCCTAGCCAGGCACATAAGTAGCAAAATGCTGGCCCAACCCCACCAGAGGTTTCCCCTCTCAACTTCCTTTCTCTAGAGTAGAAAATCCCCACCAGCAAACTCATTTAGAAAGGATTCTCTTGCAAAATTTCTATACAAGGTTTTGTACACATTCTTTATTACTGCATCAAAACTATAAGAGGACAAGTCTTGGTTTAGTGCTCTGCAGGTACTGTATTAGTACAATACTGCCGGACGAAGGGTTCTGATTCAAATGGCCAGATGTTTCAAACAATAATAGTTTCAGCTAATGTGGGTTTTATTCAGTGATTTTACTAGGTGACTGACCAGACCACATAAATCAAATGTTCTATCACCATCGGGTGAACCTAACTACCCAGTGCCAATATCTTTCCTTGGCCTGGGACGACTGCAAAAAGACAGCTTCAGGATGGTAGGAACAGATGACCCTTTGGCAATGATACCCTCTTTGTGAAGCAGAAAGACACACAACTGCTGGCTGGCTTTAATATGCAAGAGGAAACAGAAAGAAAGATGTGAGGAAAAGGTGATAGTATGTTGTTCCTTCACCACAGTTTAGGGAAGAGATGCCCCTGATTAGAGATAGCCCCAAGCCCTGTTTCTGCTCACCACATTGAAAACTTTCTTTTCCTTTTTATCCTGAGGCTCTTAATTCTCTGCTCTGTTTTCTATGGGTCAAACATGGTCATTCATAGCAATCTCCACAACATGATTTTCAACCCTAATTTTAATTACTCTCCTAAAATATGGTATTTCCTAAAAACAAAGATATATACAAGGAAGAGGCAAAGGGATGTAGGTAAGAAATTAAAATGAGATTTAAAGAATTCCTAGACTCCAATCCCAGCTGAATCATAGTAAGCTGAGTGAGCTGACTGTAATTTGTCTTCTTAACCACAAAATGCCAGTTAGGACTTGATGGCCTATAAGGCTCCTTCTAGGTCCAAAATTTAGCACTTCTAATTAAAAGTTCCCTTTTGTATAAATAACCCATTTAGGAGACTGAACAAACCGAACTGACCATGTTCTCTCAGACACTTCCTATTCAAGGTCACTCTTGGGAGTGTTCTCAGACCTAGAATCTAGTCCTGTATGTAATATTCACAATGTGTGCATGTGTGAATAAATAGACATATACATATACCCACACATCTATATACTATGTATGTGTAATACATATACACACAACATGTACATGTAAAAGAGGCCAATTTAAAAACATTGCAAAGGTCAAATTTACATAAAATATATAGGACATCTCTGTAAGCATATTGACAAGAATCAGAGACAGGCCACCACAGGACCAGCAAAAATATCTAGAATGGAAGGACAAGAAGCTTCAAGGAAGGCATCCTCAAAGGCATTTACATGCAGACCACACCTGCTCTGCATATTAAATGAGAGCTCAGACACATGAGATGGTGCTAATGTAGATAAAATATGGATAAGGAGAGACGAGATACCAGCTCGATGAATAAAATTGAGACATTGGGAAAATGAAACACAGCCCTTCAAGACAAGTGGCCAACATCAATATCCAATTCGGAAAGGTGACGTGCAGACTACCAAATGGAATAGAAACTCAGAATGACTTTAAGAATCTGCTACTTGCTGTATACCCATACACAGGGTTACAGTTCTTGCTAGGTGAGCCTATGTGTGGGGCAGCCTAGTGGAGACTGTAGGTCAAATGCCTGGGTCCCAGACTTGGCTCTATCATTACTTGCATGTACTACTTACCCTTCTGTCCATATCTCTTGCCACAAAAATTAAGTCACTATCAGCTCTACTTTCCTCACAGAGTTGTCTGAAAGGCTAAACAAGAGAACGGATGTGAACTCCCTCTGGGGAAATGTATTATCCACAATGTATGCAAATGCAAATGACTATTATTTTTATTGAACCACTAAGATCTAGTTAAACTGTATTATTCAGAGAGAACTTCAGAATGTAGGCAGCTCTCTTATCCAAAAGGAGTTTGGGCAGGAAACATCTAATGTCAGGAACTAGAATCCCCAGTGAGTATTTGATATTTTCACTTCTAAGTATACAGTTCATTTTCAGCCCCTTAGGCTCTATGGCCTTCATGACATGAGGGAGTATGTCTTACATTCAATTATGGCTCTCTCTGATCCTGACTTTTAAGGACAGTGAGACTCCCTCCTTGCATAAACCCTTCTGATCATATCCCTCCAGATTTCTCCACCAATGATCATTTTTGCAACAGCCCTTTTGTCCTTCTGTCTTCCCAGGGTCTCTTATATTCCCTTGTCCATCTACCCTCATACCTGTCTCATGAACAGGGACTTCTGTCTTGTACCTGCCACCACCCTGGGGCAGGTGTCTGGAGTCACTCCTGGCTGATGACACCAGCTTTCAACCTCTTGTCTCTGCCTGCAGTTTCCAATATGTTCAACCTAAATCTACTACCAGATTGTCTTTTTAAGGTAGTACTTTCATCTCATCATCCGTTCTGTTTTGCTTTTTTTTCCAAACTAAAGTAACACAATTTCTTTAAACATTTTTTTAAATTATCAGTTTAAAAATATATAAAGAGAAAAAAACCCAAGAGCATTCTTGCTCTTGCCCTTAGGGTGAACAAGGGGCATAACTCAGAGAATGCAGTCTTACACACGCCACGTTAAATGAGTCCTGGTTGTAACTTTCTACTGTAGGTTTAGAAGGATAGAACTTATAGAGGAGTAAAGATTTTGGTTTTCCCTTAGACCTGTGGCTTCCAAACTACATTCCATAAGGCAGCGCACCACATGCAAATCTTTTAGTTACCAAAGAGGGGCTGAGGTGTTTGAGAGGCCTCTTGACCTATTCAATCAGAGTACCTCCACTTTTCCCTATTTGCCACACAAAGTTTCCAGGTAAATTATCTTTGGAAGTGAAAGACCTGTTGCAAAAAAAAAAAAAAAAAAAAAAGTTTGAAACCATTCCTCAGAGACACTACCTTCCTTAAATATCTCATCTTTTCAGATTGGATTCTGATAAGTGCTAGAGAGCTGACAATTTGAGATTATTTTCTCTGACAAGAGTCTGGAAGGCAGCTGGTCTGTGTTATTGATTGAGCAAAGACTGATATGTTTTAAATACAAAATAAAGAAGTGGTTGGTTTGATATGCTGTTATGAAGTCTTCAAAACTATACTGTGAGATCCCTGGGGGAAGGGATGGTGTCTCACACGTCTTGTGTATACCCCATAATCATCCAAAGCAGTGTCTTGAATTTAGTAAGTGCTCACAATCACTTTGAACTGTACTGAATCCATTTTGGCCAGCAGGTTTGCTTTTGCCTCAGTTTCTCATCTGAGTTTATGCCTCTGTGTCTTTTTAGAGCCATTAATGTCAAAGGTAGATTCATGTGTCCTAGCACATCTTATAAATTTCCCAAAAGAATGCCAGGTAAGGGGGTGCCTGGGTGGCTCAGTGGGTTAAAGCTTCTGCCTTTGGCTCAGGTCATGATCCCAGGGTCCTGGGATCCAGCCCCGCATCAGGCTCTCTGCTCAGCAGAGAGCCTGCTGCTTCCCCCCTTCTCTCTGCCTTGTTTTCTGCCTACTTGTGATCTCTGTCTGTCAAATAAATAAATAAAATCCTAAAAAAAAAAAAAATAAATAATGCCAGGTAAGATTTGAAATACTTATAGACTATTCCCTTCATCTACTTTCTCCTGGCTCTGTAGGTGTCTGGCTGTGTCATTCCAACCAAAACTGCTCTGCCATCATAGCCCACTTCACTTCTGTCAGAGAAGCAGCTAATCTGGCTCCAACCTCTATGGAACTGCCCCTTCCTTTACCCTCACCCTACACTGAGGGCCAATATGTAAAATCTCTTCTTTCTTTCTCACTTTATCAAAATGTAGCCATCCTGTGTCTCAGGCCTACATTTTATTCCAGCTGATCTAGTATTAAAATGAACAATCTATGGCCTATGATGAATCATGCTTTTATTCCATGATACACATTTTCATTTTGGTAGAGGCTGATAATGACTAACCCAGGTAATAAGGGGGTGATACTCTGAGGATACAAGAGCCTTCAAATCAGAATAAGTTGGTGATATCATAATCATCTCTTCTGCCTGGGTCTTATTATACAGGTATAAGAAAATAAGTTGCACATTATCCCTTCATGAAAGTCAGAAGAAACAAATGAATCTTCTTTCCCATAGCCACACTATATACCTGGCACCTTCTATTTAGCCTAACTTACTGAACAAAGAGAAGGCCTCCCACTGGCACAAAGACATTCTTTAAACAGTGTGAATCCATTATTTTACCCAAGTAATTGCTGAGTATCTGCTGTGGTTCAGACACTGTACTAAGTACTGGGGTTATGACTAGAACACATTCCGTCCCCTAATGGGCATATAGTCTAGTGGAAGAGGCAGACATTAAATAGGCAATTACAATAAAGAATATTAAGGATCTTAACGGAAAAGAACAGGAAGTCCAGAGCAAGAACACCCATCCCAGGCTAGCATACCCACACCAGAGGTTTATTGTACATTTCCTCTCTCTGTCCTCAACTTCATTACCACTTTCCCCTTTACATCCATCTCCTGTTCCATCTTCCACAAAGACTTAAGTTCATTACCAATGACACTTGTAACACATGCTTCCTTTTGTTCGTTAAAGACAGTCCCCAGTGAAGATTTTTTAGGTATCGATTGCCTAACTTGTTAACTTTAATGATGGTAAGGGTAAAAAAGGTCTAAAGCAAAGAAAATTCCAGTGTTATTCTCAGTGAGCTACAGTCCCCACCACAAAGAAGAAACACTCCAAGAGTCATGCTAAGGAGCTTCATCTGTACAAGGGCATTTGTTTGACTCTTTCCCATTAGGATACTCTTTTTACTATTCATCAAAGCCTGGTTCCAAACCCTAAGCCTTTCCCTCTGCAATCTAAAACCCAGTACAGTTCAAAATGCAGTATCTGGGGCACAGGGAAAACCAATGACAGCCATCATATTGGTCATAATGGATATGGGTCTTCCGGCTGGGGGAGTGAAATAGGAGGAGGGGAGATCTTCTCTTCACTTATTTTCAGGTGATATATTTTAGGCTGGGGATATCTTTTCTTGATATGCTCTTAGCCTAAGAGGGCCACATAGAGATTGGGGGTCAGACCCAAGAGAGGGAACATCTAAGAAGCTTCTTAAAGGGATGACTCTAGTCTAGGTTTTCAGTGAGAAGGATCAAATGGGAGGAAATTCAAAGCTCATAAGTGGTTCAGCATCCCCTAAACAGCAGAAATTCAACCAGGATTTGGTATAGAAACTAGAAACTGGGGTAGGTAGGAGTTCTTACTTGTCTGAAATGGTCTGGCCTTTTTTAGCACCTGAGGCAGCTGGATAATGATTTGAGATTTAAGGATTCTAGACATTGGTATCCTTTAAGAAAGTGGACCAAAGAACTAGAGGGAGTAAGTGAGGACAGAAGTGGAAAATGTTGGACACAGAAAGCAGTGAGCAGCAAGAGGTGTTAATGTAATATGACTTGTCCCTTACCCTCCAATATCCAAGGAGAGTCAGTTCTCTAATCCTCCAGGGCTTTGCTCTGCTGCATGCCAGGCACTGTGGTTATCAACAGGAATCCAAAGATTTAAAACAAAAAATCCAGAAAACAAAAACCACATGCCTCTTGCTATTCAAAAGGTTATAGCATGGGGGAGAGAAATACAAAAAACAAGTAATTGCAAAGTGGCATTATAATGGCTGTAAGAGAAGGTAAATCAGGTGCTTTGAGTCACAAATGATCATTTCTGCTTGGATAGGGTACTAGGAATCTTCTGTTTGCCCTTTTAGACCTACTCTTCCATCTCCATCCTGCTCTGTACCCCAGGATGATCTGACCAGTATGATCTGCATGAAAGGCTTCCTTACCCTCTCTGGTCCTGCTCCCACTGGTTTCACCCAGTGGTGAATTTTGGCAGGAGACTGAACAGAGGGAAGAGAGTAGCATTAAGGCATTTGCTCCCATAGCTCCCTTCTTGCAAAGGAAGTATTATGGGCTGGCTGCATCTCTCAAAAAGCCCTCTTTGTCTCTGGGTCTGGTAACACTTCTCTTCCTCAAGGAGGAGGCAGATGACAACCTCCTGTTTTAGCCTCAGGGGACTTACTACCCTGTCCTGTGTGATTCTCCCACATCCTGCCCACATCTCTGTAAATATTCTCTTTATTAAACTCTCCTCAAGTTACCCCTTCTGACAGGAAATAGAAGTTGACTGAAACAGGTGATTCAAGAGAGAATTCATAGAGCGAGGAGTTGAAGGGCTTTGTCAGGGAGATTAGAGGAAAAAAAGAAAATCCAGTTGCAGGAAGAACACAGCAGGAAGGAAAACTGTAAGGCATACTTAATGGATTACTCATAGTTATGTATACCAGATGCATAGGATACATGTGAGAGAGCAGAAAGAAAGACAACTGGAGAGGAGGACAGGGCTAGAGACAGCCTTCAGGACCATGTGAGGAAGTCTGGAATTGGTCTTAGAGCCACAAGAGTATAAGATATGATCAGTTTTAATCTCAGATGAATATATGACACCAAAGGCAGGAAGATCCAACGATACACTACTAAAGTCCAGATAAGTGATGTTTTGAAATATGCTATAAAAATGGTGATTCTTCTTGATTAAGAATCTCCATCTATCCATACAACCATAGTGTTAAAAAAGAGAGAAATGGAGGGGGGTGAGATGGAAATAACAGTGAACAATCAGGTGGAGAGATTAAAACCAATGAGAAGTGTGGGCTGACTCCCAGATTTCTTACCAGGAAAGATGGTGACAGCATTAAGACTAGGAATCTAAGAAGAGGAGGACATTTAGCAAAGAAAATGGATAGTTCTATTTTTCTCCTCCTGCCAGTAGATAGAGCCGGGACAAGAATAAAACCAGCCTAGAAACAATACACATCAGTTTATATTTAATAGTATAGGGAAAATGACCTACCAGTTGATTCAGCTTCTGTAAATGACCTACTCTTCGACCAGGCAAGACCATCAGGAAAGGGATATGGTTCTCACGGTCAGCTCAGAGGTCCTTCATACAGCCTGGCTCCCTCAAGAACACCATACTACCCCCCCATGCCAATTGCTAATTTTTCCAGTATGAATTCTGTGCCCATCTTGTGAAACCGCCTTTTAATGTTAAGACTGTCAACTGTGAGCCTGTGGGAACAGTAATAGCAAAGTAGGAGGGAAAATGTTTTCATTTTCCATCTGGAAATTTTATTTTCACTTGTAAGATATGACACATATAACTTTAATGAATTGGAAACTGAGGTGTTTTTTAATCCATTTCTTACTATGATGGTATGCTGAAAGACAGGCAGTGACAAAGGGCAGAAGAAACAGAGGTGATTGTGAGAACTGTTACTCCCATCCTCCAGCCTCCATCCCACAAAGGAGATGGTTATTTTTTAAATCCAAGAGTTGTCTTAAATGTTTGTCATTTCATTTCTCCCAAAAGAATGAAGCATGAAGCTCTAAATAGCTAAGAATTTGGCCTTGATATGCAAACAGGTTCTTGATTTGGTGTGGCCAGATCATCTCAGAAGCACAACAATGGACCAAGTCTAGACTCTGACTTTGGCGAGAAGCCAGCAATTTATAAATGGCAGTTTACATGCAGCTGGACAACAGCATGCCTGCTCCTAGAGTAAGAGGGAATTCTCCAATTTTCTGCTTCCATTAGGCATGCAACTCTTTCCAAATTTAGATCAAGAATGCATAATACTACATTATATGTTAATTAAAAATTCTAAAAAGAATGCCTAATACTCCAAAACTATAAATCTCATGGACAAATCAAAGAAAGAAACAAACAAAAAGGATGAAGGACATGGCATATTTTCCTCCCTTATTCTTCATTCAATACCTGCTTTTTAAAAAAGATTTTACTTATTTATTTGACAGAGAGAGAGGGAGAGCACAAGCAGGGGGGAGCAGCAGGCAGAGGGAGAAGCAGTCTCCGCTGAGCAAGGATCCCAAGTCCTGGACTTGATCCCAGGACTCTGGGATCATGACATGAACAGAAGCCAGATGCTTAATCAACTGAGCCACCCAGGTGTCCCTCAATACCTGCTTTAACTCTTTTACTCTTCTTCATCACTCACAACCTGACAGTCTAACTCCCAGTCACACCTCAAAGCCCAGCAGAGTAGTTGGAACCTATGTCAACCTCCTAAATCAGAATGAAGTCTACCTCTACTCTGGAACTATATATCTCTTTCCATTAATCCTCTCATCACACAGAATGGATTCGATCATTTGCAAGCCTGCTTCCTCTACTAGATCATGGTTTCTTGGAGGCAAAAAGCATGTCTTATTTATCTTGTCTTCCTAGTGCCAGGCCCAGGGTCTGACACCTACTAGGTGTTCAGGGAGTGTGTACTGAAAGCCAGTGTATTGAATTTAGGGCAGACCCTGTGCTAGAGGGCCAGACACAAATGGAAAAATGGGAAAGACTATGTTGTGAAGGGCAATTTCTAAGGTCCCTATATGCATTCACTCATTGAAAACTCAGAGCAACCTTAAGAAAATACCAAGATCCTCATTTACCAATGAGGAAACTGAAACATAGATTGAAAATCCGGAAATTTGAGTCTAAAGTCCATCCTCTTAATCTCTATGTCATACTGCTTCTCAGTAAAACTAGTAAAGGCATTTGTGTAAAATACTATATTTTCAGTCTTAGTTTCCTCCTAAACTCCCTATCACTCATTTAGACAAAGAATTATTTTCCTCTGGAGTCAATCTTATGGCCCATTCCCCCAGCATTTCTTGAGGGCTTCTAACCCTACTTGGTAGGCTGGGGGCGGATAAGCACACAAAGCTACGCCTGGGGCTCTAGTGAGGCTGCCAGAATGCATTTACCTCAATCCCCACCACTCGCTTGGCCACATCCTGAGAGCCAGACATACACACAGCTCCTTAGCCAGTGCTTGCTTATTTAAGGGTATCGACAACATTATCCATTAAAGACAGAGGAGATAGTAATGTGTGGCATTAAAAGCAAGTGGGCTTTAATATAAATCCAAGTTGAAAAACATCACAGTGCAACAGAAAAATCATTCATCTTGGAACATCTATATTAATGAATTCCATCACGTTTTTCTACCCTATCAGATGCATGTATGATTCAGCATGCAAATTAAATACTTAGATAACAGCCTGTGGAGATTACTGTGTTTGCTTAATAAATTAGTATTTTCTAAAACAGTGTAAAAAAAAGGACAATTATAAAAGGAATGTGTCATAATCTATGTACGAAGGATAACCTCTCTTTAACAATTTGTCATCAGTTTCCACAAAAAAAAAAAAAAAAGCCTGCATAGGTTTTAACATCAAAATTAGATTCCTAAGGATTAACATATCTTTTCACATTTAACTAATATTGGACACATAACCACTATTTGTTTTCAGCTTCAAAATTAAGAATGGTGCCAAAACAATAATAAAACCAAGAGAAGGCAGTGAACAACACAAAGGATCAAAGTTGATATAATCTCTTCCTTTCTGCACAACCACTTGTGCTTTTGTGAATTTTTTAATGAAAATAAATCCCTCAGGTCAGACTGACCTTCTCCAGATGGTTACTAGAGAGGGGAGATATGTCCACTAACTCCAGCAGTGGTTCCAGGGAGACACAAATACAATCAGCTTAGCTCCAGCCAGGCCAGTAAATGTGCTGACAGCTGGATAATCCCCCAAATGACAGTCCTAACAGAATATTCAGGTTTACCACTAGCACGTTCTCACAGTACTCCGATCAGAACAATCAGCTCCCCTCCTTGCTAACAAACCATCGTTGTCCTTGTTCAGCCCTTATCATTTATCAATTGGATGGCTGCAAGCCCTGCAACTTGTCTTGCTGCATCCAATTCCACACCCCTCTGGGCCATTTGCCTCTCTGCTTCCAGAGTGATCTTTCTGAGGTATAAATCTGGCCACGTGGGTCTTCCTTTAAAAATCGTGCAGCAGCTCCCTCACTCCAAGGAGAACAGCCAAACTTTGAGACGTGACCTCCAAAGCTCTGGAGAACCTAACCTCTCCAGAAACATTTTTTTGCCTTCCAAACTCAGAGCTCTAGGTACCTTGCTTACATTTCCCTAAATGAGGATTTGCTCATGCCATCTGCTTTATCTCAAATGCTTTTCTCTACACTCTACTCCTTCCTCTCAATATGGCTAAAGCTTCTACTATATATTAACAAAGTCAGTCCAAATATCTCTTGGGCTACATCTCTCAGATTGAAGTAGGGATATTCCTTTGTGTCTCTCACCTGAATTCACTTATTGCCTTGTATATTACTCTAATATGTATCCTATCTTATTCATTCAGTTAGCTGACTAATATTTATGGAGCAATTGACAATTATAGACCAGATTCTATGCTCACAGTTAATGTTCTCTCAATAAGTAAGACTCCCCCTCTCATGAAGCTTTTATTGAGAAAGACAAGCAAGTACACAACCACTGTAATATCACATGGTAAGTGCTACTCTAAAAATTGTGGGAGGGAAAACTAACCCTGATTTCGGGGCTTGGGAGGAGAAGATAAATGAGGAAAAAGTTCTCGGTGGAGGAACTTGAGGTATGAAGGATAAGTAGCAATAGATTAGATAAAAAGAATGGAAGGAGAATGGAAAGAGCCAAAGGAAACCTGTGGAGGTGAGAGAGGAAGAAAACGAGGACCAGGGAAACAGACATCGGAAGAAAGCTCAAGGGCTCCATTTTGGACTAATTTTGCCTGGGATGGCTCTGATACTTAGGTAGTCAGATACTTGAATCTAAACTAGAAGAAAAGTTCTAGGCTAGAGATATAAATGTGGAATTCATTAGCATAAATATGATATTTCTATCTCTTAGGCTGTGATAAAGTGACTAGGTGAAAAGGAAAAATAGCCTAGGACCAGTCATAGTGTACTATTACCTTCTTTATACATTGCTAGATATATTTTTGAGTTCCTTTGGCGAGGACTTTCTTGCATGTGTCCGTGTGTGACTAGTCTGCAGTTTTCCTTATTTGTACTGCCCTAGTTTGGTGTCAGATTCAAGGTGTTCAGTGTTTCTATCCAGTTCTAGAAAATTCTCATCTATTATTACTTTGAATATCACCACTCCACCCTTCTTAAATTTCCTCTTCTGAAACTTCAATTAGATAGATGTAGGGTTTTATTTCATATGGTGTCATGTCTTTTAACCTGTTTCATAGTTTTCATCCCATGTCTCTAATATTACATTTGGAGTAATTTCTTCAGATCTATTTTCTGAAATGTTCATTTACTCTCCATTTACATTCAATCTGCTATTTAGGTCATATATAGAGTTTTAAAATTTGAATTACTCATAATTTGGTTTCTAAGTATTCTGATTACTTTCTCCCAAATCTTTCTGGTTTTACATCTTGTCATTTTTTTCATCCCTCTTTTGTCTTTCTTTAAAGACATGAAACATAAGTGTTATATTCTCTGATTATTATAATATTTGTATTCTTTTTGGGTCTGACTCACAGTTTGTTGTTTCTCCTAACAAACTCATAGTTTGTTGTTTCTACTGACTCTCACTCCTGGTGGCTTTCTCCCCTGTATATTTGGTGGGGTTTTTTGTTGTTGTTGTTGTTTGTTGTTGTTGTTGTTGTTTTACTGTAAGCTTCAGTTCCCTGAAATTATTCCTAGAGAAATTTTGGGATCTGAGTTTTAAATGTGTAATTCCACAGAGGATTTTCTTTTGCATCTGTCAGGCTCTTTTGGGCACTACCAACTTGAAGATACATATATCAAATGCTTTTAGGCATTTGTGTTTTGCTTTTCATATTAATTGCACAAGTGGCATGAATTCCATCTTCAGACATGAAGGGTGGGCATATGAGATAGGAGTTCTTAATAGAACTTTCTTTTACTTTTCACTCCACAAAGACCCAAGGCAGAAGCAAACAACTCTTCTGTAGGAAAGATTATGTTCTAGCTCACCTACTGAATGTGTTGATCTTTGAGGATCAAAGCTTTGTGTATGAGTTTTTAGTCCAACCTCCTATCCTACTCAGACCCCAAACTTTATCATGTACACCCTGTGCATCCTCGTGGTACCTAAAAACCCAGGCTCCAGGATATCAGAGCTCTGAGCTCTCACTTAATATCCACAGCCAGGTGTAGTCTGCATGAATAATACTTTTGACCAGGTATTTCTAGATGTACACACCCTCAGGAAAATCACCAACTCTAATGCTTACTTATTCTTGTAGAATAGCAAGGCCTTGTCATTAATAGTCTTTGATTGCTCTTCTTAATTTAATGCCAGCTCAATCTTGCTTTACAAATACACGTTGAAGTATTTTATCCAGCATTTTATCTGTTCTACATCTAAAGGGGTTTACCTGCCCATCTAGTATCATATTGCTGAAGATGAAATCTATTCCTTTATAATCTAATTTTTACAATACATTTCTGAACCATCCATCAGTCTGGCCTTGTAGTTAATCTGAATTGAACAGGCCATTTCTCCACTTACAGAAAAACTGTTAAGTGCCTCAGAGGAGCACAAACATTTCTTAGACCACTTAAGGGGCCTGGAGAGAACTGGCTTCATGCCTCCCAGCCCCTCCCCACCAGCTGGATGGACACTCTGCCTAATGCCAATAAATCTGCATGCTGCCACTGCTGCTCCTCACCCTGTCATTCCAATACCACCCCAACAGCAGAGTTCTACTTGGCTTAGGTATACACTGAGTATTTTTTTAATTTATTTTTTTTAAACATATAATGTAACCCCTCCACTCTCTCCCAACCCCCCTCCCCCCCCCCCCCCTCAGTTTGTTTTATGACATTAAGAGTCTCTACACTGAGTATTTTTAAGGAGCATTAAAACCAAACAATTGTAGTATTTTCAAAGATTAATTATCACTCACTTTTAAAAAGTCAATTTTCTTTAAACTAGGGATGGAAATGAAAAAACAAATGAAAAATGGATTTCCAGAAGAACCACATTTCCTGCTATTCAGCAGGAATCATCTCCAAACACTGATTAAAATATTGGGATTGCTTCATATCTTGTTAATCTCCAGTGAAGAGGGAGTGTCATTTAAAATTAGCAGAAACCCTTTGATATGAGAGGAATACCAGAGCAAAGCATTTATAAATGTTAACTTACTAAATAGATTTTTACCAGGTCAGTCCTGGTTGGCAGCAGTGCAGCCAACAACTTGTGGAAGGAAATTTGAAGGCTAGGAAGGTCAATGTTACTTCCTGCCAGTTCCTCCAGTAACCAGTCATTAGAGCATAAAAATTTTACCATCATTTTGGGTTAAGTCTCTCTCTGTCTCTGTCTCTGCCTCTCTCTTTTGTGAAATTTAGTTTATCCCTTCCTAGCTCACCTTCTACTGAAGATCAGATTATGCAAAATCCAGGGAAATGGGTTGTTGTGTTAGTCAGTCTGGGCTGCCATACAAAATACTATAAACTGCGTGACTTTAGACATTTCTTTCTCATAGTTTTGGAGGCCGGGAAGTCCAAGGTCAAGGTGCCAACTTGTTTGGTTCTTGATGAGAGTTCTCTATCTGGCTTGCAGAAGGCTGCCTTCTCATCATGTCCTCACATGGTAGAGAAACAGACAGAGCAAGCTCTCCAGTGTCTCTTCCAATAAATGCATAAATTCCACCATGAGGGTCCAATCCTCATAACCTCATCTAACCCTAATTACCTCCCAAAGACCCTATCACCTTAAAGGTTAGGACTTAAACATATGAACTTTAGGGAGACACAACCATTTAGCTCATAACAGATGCTAATTACAGGCACACTGGGACTTTAGTGGTAAACAGTAGAGAAGGAAAGGAGTTCTCACATCTGTGGAATATGAAAGGGGAGATTACACAACAGTGGATCTGTGTTCTGGGAGAGAGGGAGACGTTAGCAGTTTAGATTACACTGTCCAAGAAGAATGGTGAACTTGAATTGAATTAGAGGTTGGTCCATACCAATGGGGATCTGATTCAAGGGGTGAAACATAGCCACAGAAGTCCCCTCGTGGTTTATCACAAGGAGTCAGGAAGGGGGCAGTGGCTGTTGAAATAGCTTGGAACAGAAAGACAGTCAAGTGCATACAAAGCATACACCAGAGGACAAGCACTCTTCTCTACTAGGTACCACACACCCCTAACCTCAGCTCAGCAAGATGAAGATGGCAGAGCCAGGCTGCAGGTTTGTAAGACCCAGAGATTCTGGGTAAATGACAAAAAAGAAAGAGTGGCAAAAGGGATGAGGGGGCACAAGAAGGTAGTAACCAACTCATGCTACCTGCTTTTCCATTTTCCCTCTTACTGATCTCACCTTTATACTCTACTCTCTAATTTCCTATTCACACAAAATTGATTGGGTATAGGTCAGAAGTTTACTGCTCATTTACTATTGGTATACTATAGAGACCCAGACCCCTATTTATTTCCTCTCATGTGGAGCAGATACACTGTCAGAAAGCTAGCAAG
The DNA here is from genome assembly GCA_003697995.1 of Taxidea taxus jeffersonii. Classification (NCBI taxonomy): domain Eukaryota; kingdom Metazoa; phylum Chordata; class Mammalia; order Carnivora; family Mustelidae; genus Taxidea; species Taxidea taxus. The sequence continues at coordinate 78,604 of ML103753.1, read as the reverse complement.
TAATAAGATCCAGGGGTTTTCTGTGACTACCATGTGTACCTCAAGAGGCTGGAACAAGGTGCTATTCAGACTGAGATTGGCTAAGAGCAAGGCCAGATCACCTCTGAACCTCTGTCCAGTGGAGCATTGCCCAAAATTTCAGATTAACCAACACGGGTGCTTTTCTTTGCCTGTTCAGCAATTCTTCCTGAACTATTCAGTATGGTTGTGTTCCCAAACCCCCCCCCCCCATTTAAAGCAATTTTGCGCTTCTTTTTCTAGAAGGAATCAGAAAAAGGTATGAAGGTTTATGTTTAATTGAAAAGAAATTACAGATCACTATCTTCAGCTCGAGAATAATATTTAGAAACTGCATCTGTAAAAAGTCTCCCTTGTATGAAGTTCTTGCTTCAGTCATTCTTACTTCAGTTATTTATTGGCCACGACTGTGAGTCATTTATGTATGATCCCTAGCTCCAATGGCATTGAGAAAGCAGACATCCTCTCTCATGCTTCAGCTATCCCTTTTTGAGCACTTACTATATGCCAGGTGCTGGGCTACTTACATTAGCTTTATTGCCTTATTTAAGCCTTAACAACAGTCTAATGCAGTAAGTTCAATACCAACTTCCAATTGCTGTATGTATTTGTGGAATCTAGAATTCAGAGAGGGTAAGTTATTTGCCTAAGATTACACATCAAGTTAGGTCAGTTCCAGGACTCACAGTGAAAAAGAAAGACATCAGCCTTCTAGACCTAACAATCTACTAGAGGAAAACAGACTTACAGATAAATATGTGTAACAAAGGCTCAAGGGCATTATGGTGAAATCCTCTGTACTGGATAAAGCAAGGAGTATCAAGGGGTAGAAGTCTAAAGGCATCACAAAGGAGCTGGCTTGAGTTGAGTGATATTTACCTCACTGGGAGGCAAATATATGTGTGTTGGTGGTGGTTGCCTATATGTGATGGAAGATAGTTTGAGATATATGCTGGAAGGAGAAGTAATAAAGGAGGAAAAATTTATCCAATCCTTTAACTTTGTATTCTGACATGGTTCTGTAAAGGAGGACAAATTGCAATTTATACCATCTAGCATCATTCTCTAATGTTTTGTATATGTTTTATATCCACAACTAGATCATAAACTCTACTAGGACATTTCATTTACAATAGTTTCTAGCAGAGTTTATAGAAGACACTATGAAATAGTTGCTGGTTTCTTGGTGAAGTACCAAAAGCTGGGGATTTACTTAGAAAAAGTCTTTCAGGGAAGCAACAAAGTCCCTATTCCAAAGGGCAGTCCATTTTTTTACCTTTCTTTGGTTTTCCCAAACATCCAAATACCTTTAGTCATTTTTGTGATTGAGAGAAAAAGAGAAGAAAACAAAAACCTTTATAATACCTCAGTAGTAAATATCACTTCTCCTTTTCCTAAAGTTCCAACCTCACCAGAACTTCTGTGTTGCTTGTCAGTTCAAGAAGCTACTGTATATTCAACCAGGACTCAGTACACCAACACAGAGGAATGAGAACCAAGGTCACAACAGGTGATAAATGATACTAACCAAAAAAAAACAAGAGCAACACCAGGCTCCTATCAGCTTGGTTTTTGTGGTAGCAGCAGCTTGTTTTTTTTCTTTTTATTCTTCTATATTTTTTAATGAACTTTCTTTATACTCCCTCCTGCCTCTTTCCTGTCTCCCCTGTTCTATGATCCTTGTCAAAAACAAATAGAGAGTGATAGTAAAAGCAGCAGGAGGACATTCTAAAAATAAAGATAAATACCAAGGGTTATAAGGAAGTAGCCTGTGTTTGTCATGGTTCATTAATATGTGCCACTGTCTCTCTCCCTCTTTTTATTCAGAAATAAAAGATTGTCAGATATGACTTTCTAGAGCTATACCAGATGGAGTCTGGTCTAATTTTGAAAATTGGAAAATGTGGGAAAGGACTAGGAAAAACCTATGGGTCGAGGGAGTGCCCTCGGCAGCAGTGAATGGGTGAGAGGTTTAAGGATTGCCAAGTGAGTGAGTTTTTAACAAGAGAAAAACAAATCATAAAACTCAGTCAAAAAAAATGAGGTGGACAGTTGGGAGATTTGAGTCACTATATAGGACAACAGAAGTCACGAATCCATATGATGTCAGAGACAAGAAGACTGGAGAAGCCCAGTAATTAGTGGGAACTCAGCAAAACTAAAAGGTTCAGGTCAGAGGTCATGAGCTCTAGACAGCAGGTAAAATATTCCTGTCTTGGCCAAGAGGCAGAACTTGAAATGTTCTGGTCTCTAAACCATTTGGATTACTCTGTGGTTGAATCTCAGAGTTCATGTCTTCTGGACACATGAGCCCAACACTCTCAGGCTTGGAGAAGACCTGCTAACAGGCCAGCATTAAGTCAGCGAACTCTAGCAGTTGCCACCTCCAAAGTGGATCCTTATCTGGGCCACTAAGTCTTTGGGACTTCCACCTTTTGAAATGAGTGCTTGGTCTTAGGTTAATGAACTTCCATGATACATTCAGATGACGAGGGAATTTGCCTCTGTAGGGAAGGCACTGGATGGAAAGTAGCTGTTCTTTTTTGGAGAACCATATTGTCTACCCAGAAGTCCTGACTTGAACTAATGTGCTGCCTCCATTCAATGATGCATCCTTTCAATAGCAGCATTGTTCTTTCTTCAAAGACTCAGAGCATGACACGTTAGGTGTCACACTTCAAAATATGGATAAGAAAGCCAAAATTCTAGATTAAGAGACTATACTTTTAGAACCAGAAACAATCTAATCTGGTATTTTCCAAATTGATTTCTGCAAGTGTTTAAGTAAGTGTGGCAAACTATTAATTCTATCCATCTGTTATGGAAAGTCACACTGCACATTAGCACATTAAAGGCTCTGAGAAGTCATGCTGTAAGAAAAACTGTTAAAATTTGTTTAATCTACCTGTTCTTCAAACTTATTTGGCCACCAAACACTTTTACTGCTGCAACTATTTGGGAACCTGGATCTAGCAAAAAGCTTCTATCTTCCTTCTTTCTAGTTTCTATATCATTTCCTTCCTTCCTTCCCTCATGAGGAAGCTGAGATTAACAGACATAAAGGGACCTAAGATCATATAGTTCAATAATAGCAAAGTTAAGACTAAAGCTGTCTCCTGGCTGCTGATCCTGAGTCCTTTGGATCTCATCCTAATGGTATCTTGGAGCTTGTGTGATAGGGAAAAGATGATACTGAGCTGATCCAAGGTCTTCTCACCATGGAGGTTATGGGAGTCTGGGGAATCTACCTGGCTATCAGGCTGACGCTATCTGCAGAGTTCTCAAAGCAGAGTGTTGACAACTTTGAGGCTCAGGAGTGTTGCCCAAGGCAGAGGGTCCTGGGAAATATTAGAGTTTCAGACATCATCCCATAAACTGTTGCTGAATAACTGAGCAGATGGAGAGGGAATGGTGGTAGAGAACCCAGGTGACTCTCAGGCCAATGGAACAGAATAGAGATCCCAGATATGGACCCTCAACTCTATGGTCAAATAATCTTTGACAAAGCAGGAAAAAATATCCAATGGAAAAAAGAGAGTCTCTTCAATAAATGGTCCTGGAAAAATTGGACAGCTATATACAGAACAATGAAACTCAACCATTCTCTTATATTACACACAAAGATAAACTCAGAATGGTTGAAAGACCTCAATGTGAGATGAGAATCCATCAAAACCTTAAAGGAGAACATAGGCAGTAACCTCTTCGGCCTCGGCCACAACAACTTCTTTTAAGACATGTCTCCAAAGGCAAGGGAAACAAAAGCAAAAATGAACTTTTGGGACTTTATCAAGATAAAAGTCGTCTGCACAGCAAAGGAAACAGTCAACAAAACAAAGAGGCAACCCATGGAATGGGAGAAGATATTTGCAAACGACACTACAGATAAAGGACTGATATCTAAGAGCTATAAAGAACTTCTCAAACTCAACAAACCCCCCCCCAAAAAACAAATAATCAAGTCAAAAAATGGCAGAAGACATGAACAGACAATTCAAATCAAAACCACACTGAGATACCACCTTACACCACTTAGAATTGACAAGGCAAGAAACAACAAATGTTGGAAAGGTTGTGGAGAAAGGGGAACCCTCTTACACTGTTGGTAGGAATGCAAGTTGGTACAGTCACTTTGGAAAACAGTGTGGAGCTTCCTAAAAAACCTAAAAATAAAGCTACCCTATGATCCAGCCATTGTATTCCTGGATATTTACACCAAAGATACATATGTAGTAGAAAGAAGGGCCATATGTATCCCAATGTTCATAGCAGCAATGTCCACAATAGCCAAACTGTGGAAGGCGCTGAGATGCCTTTCAACAGATGAATGGATAAAGAAGATGTGGTCCATATATAGAATGGAATATTATTCAGCCACCAGAAAGGATGAATATACAACATTTGCATCAACATGGATGGGACTGGAGGACATTATGCTAAGTGAAATAAGTCAAGCAGAGAAAGAAAATTGTCATATGGTTTCACTTATTTGTGGAACATAAGGAATAGCATGGAGGACATTAGGAGAAGAAAGGGAAAAATAAAGGGGGAAAAATCGGAGGGGGAGATGAACCATGACAGACTGTGGACTCCGAGAAACAAACTGAGGGTTTTAGAGGGGAGAGGGGTAGGGAGATGGGTTAGCCCAGTGATGGGTTTTAAAGGGGGCAAGTATTGCATGGAGCACTGAGTGTTATACGCAAACAATGAATCATGGAACACTACATCAAAAACTAATGATGTACTGTATGATGACTAACATAACATAAAAAAAGAAAAAAGAATCCAGGTGACAGGTGGTGCTCAGAGTACTGACTGGCAGACAGTCATTGGCCAGGTGACCTGTCCACTCAGAGTGGTCCCTGCTACCAAGCTGGGGTTCCAAGTGAGATACCTACATAGAGGGGCTAGAATGTACAATATAGTCTCCATTCAAAGAGAGTTTGGGTCAGGTCTGCCTTAGAGAAACCTAGAGCATTAGGCTGAGTAACTGGTCAAAAAAGAGAGAAGTAGGCCATGAAAAGGACTAAGTATAATGACTTTAGCATTCAGATGATGAGGAGATCATTCCTGGGAGCATTGAGTTCCAGAGAAATCTGGCAAAAAGGAGACAGGAACAATAGTCACACAGGGAGGGAAACTGTTCCAATCATGGGCCTGAGTCTGCTCTGCTATTTAATGTCTCAGGAAACACAAGGCAGGCCGGAGTAGCACCACAAAACCCCACAGATAGCTAGCAGGCTCACTGTAAATCATCTTCAATAGATCCTGAGCTCCTATGGTCAGGCTGCAAACTGAATGTCACTGGCAAATACTCTCCATTCCTTCTCATTCAATCATTCATTCATTCGTTCAGCCAACAAATAATTATTGATCATGGTAACATGTGCTAGGTACCACGCTTGAGATTAAAGGGGGTGACTCCTAGGTTTTAGAGTCTATAGAGCAAACAGATTACTGAATGACTTTCACAATCATACAAAAACTACAGTGTGATATATGCTATAAAACTTAAGTGACTAGTGGTTTGAGAGTCTATATTAAAGTGATTCGACCTGGTGGAAAAGGAAGAAGGTCCTTGGCTTGCAGCTAGGAGAGGACATAGAATGTACAAGGGAACAACCCATAGGAGGCAGAGGTGGAATGCTAAGAGCAAGTATGCATGGTACAAGAGAGCTAGAAAGATCAGCAGAGATCAAACTTCACAGGAACGTGAGCTCTTATTAAGGAATTTAATCTTTATATTATAAGCAATGGGAAAACAATCAACATGATATGCCATATCAATAAGAGAAAGGATTCAAATCATATGATCATTTCAATAGATTCAGAAAAAGCATTTGACAAAAAACCTCAACAAAGTAGGCTTAGAGGTAACATACCTCAACATAATAGAAGCCATATATGAAAAACCCCAGCTAAAATCCTCAATGGGGAAAAATTGAGAGCTTTTCCCCTAAGGCCAGAAACAAGACAAGGATGTCCACTCTTACCACTTTTATTCAATTTAATACTGAAGTCTTAGCTACAGAAATTAGACAAGAAAAAGAAATAAAAGACATCCAGATTGGTAATGAAGAAGTAAGACTTTCACTATTTGCAGATGACACAATACTATATATAAAAAACCCTAAAGACTCCACCAAAAAACTACTAGAACTGTAAATAAATTCAGTAGTCACAGGATACAAAATCAGTATGCCAAAATCTGTTATATTCCTATACACTAATAATGAAGGAGCAAAAAGTGAAATTAAGAAATAATCCCTGAGCCACCTGGGTGGCTCAGTGGGATATGCCTCTGCCTTCAGCTCAGGTCATGATCTCGGGGTCCTGGGATCAAGCCCCGAGTCGGGCTCTCTGCTCAGTAGGGAGCCTGCTTCCTCATCTCTCTCTGCCTGCCTCTCTGCCTACTTGTGATCTCTGTCTGTCAAATAAATAAATAAAATCTTAAAAAAAAGAAACAATCCCATTTACAATTACACCCAAACCAATAAAATACCTAAGAATAAATATAACCAAAGATCTGAAAAACCTGTACTCTAAAAACTATAAAACACTGATGAAAGAAATTCAAGATGACACAAAGAAATGGAAAGACATTCCATACTCATGGATTGGAAGAATAAATATTGCTAAACAATCATATTACCCATAGATTTAAAGCAAAGTCTATCAAAATACCAACAGCATTTTTTGCAGAACTAAAACAAACAATCCAAAAATGTACAGAACTATGGAAGAACTCAAATAGCTAAAGCCATCTTGAAAAAGAAAAAACAAAACTGGAGAAAATTATAATATATATTACAGAGCTGAACTAATCAAAACAGTATGATACTGGAACAAAAATAGACATAGAGATCAATAGAAGAGAAAACCCAGAAATAAACCCACAATTATACGGCCAATTAATCTTCAACAAAGGAGGAATGAATATACAATGGGAAAAAGACAATCTCTTCTACAGTGGTGTCAGGATAACTAGACAGCTACAAACAAAAGAACAAAACTGGACCACTTTCTTACACCATACACACAAAAGTCTCAAAATGGATTAAAGGCCTGTATGTTGAGACCTGAAACTATAAATACCCTGGAAGAGACCAGAGGCAGTAATTTCTCTGACATCAGCCATAGCAACATTTTTCTACCTATGTCTCCTGAGGCAAGGGAAATAAAAGCAAAGTAAACTATTGGAACTACATCAAAACAAACTTCTGCACAGTTAAAGAAACAATCAACAAAACTAAAAATCTATTGAAAGGGAGAAGATATTTGCAAATTATATATCTGATAAAGGGTTAGTATTGAAAGTATGTAAAGAACTTATACAACTCTACACCCCAAAACCAAATAATCCAATTTAAAAATGGGCAGAAGACATAAACAGACATCTCTTCAAAGAAGACATTCACATGGCCAAAAGAGAAACGATGCTCTACATCATTTATCATCAGGAAAATGCAAATCAAAACTATAATGAGATATCACCTCATACCTGTCAGAAAGGCTAAAATTAGTAACACAAGAAACAGTAAGTGTTGATGAGGATGTGGGTAAAAATAAACCCTCATGCACTGTTGGTGGGAATGCAGACTGGTGCAGCTACTCTGGAAAACAGTATGGAGGTTCCTCAGGAAGTTAAAAAGAGAGGCACCCTATGATCCAGCAATTTCACTATTATACCAAAAATACAAAAACACTAATTCAAAGGGATACCCCTATGTTTATTGCAGCAGTATTTACAATAGCCAAACTATGGAAGCATGTAAGTATCCAATCAACAGATGAATAGATAAAGAATATATATATGTAATGGAATATTATTCAGCAATTATGAGGATGAAGTCTTGCATTTGCAGTAACAACATGGATAGAGCAAGAGAGCATAACATTAAGTGAGGTAAGTCAGTCAGAGAAAGACAAATACCATAATTTCACTTACATGTGGAGTTTAAGAAACAAAACAGATAAGCAAAAGAAAAAAGAAAGAGAGAAACAAAACTTCAGGCCTTGAGCCACCTGCAGAGACCTCTCCCTACCCTTGGTGACTTAGTTACATAGAGAATATGGTAGGCAGAGCAAAATTAAATACAACTGACATTTGGATTATCTGTACTACTGCCCCTCTCCATTAGCATGGATAGTGAGTTAACTGGATTTTTTTTTTTAAGTTTTCTTTGCCAGGAATATTTTAAATTTTATTTTGTATCAGTATCAGCCTATCTAGGCTGCATCAGTGGTATTTATTAGCTTCCTCCAGTGAGCTCAGGCCTGTGAGATTGACTCCTGTCATTTTAGTCAAAGATGTGCAGAAAGACACAAATGAATCTGGAAGGATGGGAGTTACTCTTCAGCGAAGAGTTCAGAGGTGTCATAATTCACTGTGCCAACGCTAGCAACAGAGCAAGGCAAGTTGGGCTCACTGAGATCCAGATAAGGGAGAAGAAATTAAAAGGCTTGTTGAGAAGCTATAGGCAGGGTACCTTCATGGATGGAATAGAGACAAAATAAATGGAAGATAGAGAAATCTTGTACTACCGAACGAAGCCAACCTTCATTCAACACTCCCTTTTGGTTTTATGGTATTATGCACATGGGGATTTCAGAATGTTCAATTTCTGTCTATGTGCCCAGATAAAGGGCAAGGATAGGTAGGTATGCAGACTCCAAAATAGTGGGAAGTTAAGGGCTGTTTCTACTGAGCTTTGGAAAGTATTTGGACCCATGTATTTGCATGGCAGCCAGAACTCTAAGAATTCACAAATAATTGTGGAGCCTAATTAAGAAGCTGGGATACTGGCAACTTCCTCCCCTGCCCACATGTGCAGTTTCTCTGCACTGAATGCTGAGGAGAGGGCCTCCTTCCACAGGCTGATGCAAAGTGCTGACCTTTGCCTGGTGACCTTTCCTCCCACGTGGCCACCTGCTTAGCTTATGCTTTCCCTTTCCTGGAACAGGGTAAGAAGGTTTGAAGGTTAACATTTAAACATTTTGAATATTTTTCTTTTTTAATATGAGAGGTAGAATCTGGTAGTGACTAAACAAACAAAACAAGACCCCTCATTCAAACCTGTGTTTTAGAATGAAATGCTTGCCACTGTGTTTCTGCTTTAGAGTCATCACCTTCTGGTATATAATGGGATATTTCATTGACTATTTCTAAGTGAAGGTAAGCTACCAAAGGGAGAGACCATGTACACGGACCTCCAAACTCCCAGATTTCAATACAGTCTTTGATAGATGATAGTCCTGATAGATGGGGCACCATAAACATTTTTGAATAAATGAGGTAGACAGAATCCTCTGTTTAATGATTTCAACTTTCACTTAATTTGGGATATTCTCATAAATTTGACCCACAAGGAATCATGGAAGTTAACCAGCTCCATCCTTTCAAGTTGCTGACAAGAAAACTGAAGCCTGAAAGATGAACACTGTGTGACCAGAATTTGGTGGCTTCTTACTGTCTTGATAGCAGCAGCTTCACAAACATAGCACCCTGGAAATCTCTGTGTCATTTCTTCTCATTTACCACCACAGTTCCTGCCAGGCAATGTCCCAGAGGACAAAACAAAGACAGTATCTACAGTTCTGCCAGGAAAGACCTGTGGAATTCCGGGCCATGAGGCTTTTCTAGTGGAAAGACTTGAAGGTCTCCACAGACCATGAAGGGTTAAGGGGTTTGTCAACATGACTACATAATAGCAGAGACAGCTTCTAGTTAGTGACAGAGATGAGACCAGACCCCATTAGACTCCCACTTTCATATCACCTTCCTCCTAAAGCTCAGGAATTTATATACTGATTTTATGCCTTTCCATCTTCAAAGCCCCCCTGGAGCCTATAACTCAGGACTCTGGAAAGAAACTCGTATTGACTCATTCACCTACACGCATGTGCCACTGAATCCCTCTTTTGGTCCCATAATAAAAATTTCTGCTTGAGGCAGCTGCCATCTTTAGCACAACTGCTTGTGTGCACTTCAGACCCCATCACCTTGTGTTCCCCCAGGACATCTAGATTGAGATTTTCTGCCTTTCTGTCTGGCTGATGTGCTTGAATCCTCTAACTTCACTTCCGTTGTCCTCCACTTTTTGCCGAGTGCTATAATTATGTTATTTCAAGCAGAGCTAGTCTGCTTCCCAGCATGGCAAGGGGGTCGCCTCAGTGACACACTGATGCCCAGCAACTAGGAGTTTTCAGACTCTGGTTTCGAACACTAGTAATGATTTCCCTTGCAAGTCCTCCGATGGAGTAGTCTAGTTTCAGGAGTTCTCATCCAATAAATGGGAAATCCACAGGCATTTGTTCTAGCTTCTAACTGAAATCTCAAGGTTTGAAGTCACCAGGGGAAGGATTTGAGTCTAAAAGGGATAATCGTGAGACAGAGTTGACCAGTAGCCTCTGCCCAGGAATCCCCTTCTACTGAGGCATTCATCATCACATTTAGTACCTCCTGTCCTAATAGACAACTTACTCTATGCAGGCATTTTCCTCTCCTTGGAGCTGTCTGAAAGTGTCACATTGAGTAAAGATTTGAGGGCTTAGGAATTCAGCTGTGATCTATCTGAAGGTGATTCTTGTACTGGAGTTGTATGAATCACTGCTCCAGAGACAGCCAAGTCCAAAAGTAAACTCAGGATAAAGAGTGTCTATAAATTCAAAATACCCAAGGGACTGGCAGAACTGTGCAGACAGACTCTACTAACATTGCAGTGAGGTACAGAGAGTTTGGCTTTTAATTATTCTCATAAAAGATGGATTCTTTGTTTGCAGTACATTCTGCTACTATGTAAAAATAGCTCCTTAGTCAAAGAATCCCAAAGCAGTTAATGTAGCTGAACTCAATTTCGTGAGTCCTTGGCTAGTTAGTGACGATGGCTGTAGTACTAGATTAATGAAGCCAAGGTCAGGTGATCAATTCTCTTGTCCTTTTCCATGTCCAAAGATGGTGTCTTTTAACTTTCCTATATGTGCATGCTAAGGCAACAAGGGAGGATGGATACAGGAAGGAAAGAGAAGGAAATCTGGAATAGCAAATTGATCAGTGTGACAGGATAACTTAAAACATAAGCAGAGGTCTCTTCTGATATTGCTGTGAAAGGACATTACTTCAAAATGATGTTACTTCTCTGCTCCTTGTCTCATTTCTTTCCCATATATTTAATAAATTCATCTCCACAGTCTGCTAGAACCTTATATGTAACTGTTAAAAATAAGAGCACATTCATTCATTCATTCATTCAATAAATAATTTTTGATCAGCTACTATGTTCCAAGCACTATCCAAGGGGCTGGGAATACAGGGCACGTACTTGTCTTCATAGAGCTTTCATTCTACTGTGAGGAGACAGAAATAAATATGTGAAGACATACATAAATAACCTCAGATAGCAACAAATGCTATAAATGCAGTAAAATATGACTTTGGGATAAACAGTAACTGGTGTCAGCTCAGGGAAGTATCTCAGCTTTAGCTTAGGTGAGAGTAGAGCTTTCTGAGAAGGGGACATAAAGCCAGACCGAATATTTTAAATATCTCAGATCACTCACTCTGGGGAGGGAAGTCAGCTGACATGCCACAGTAACACTGAAGCAGCTCTATAGAGAGGCCCGCATGGCAAAGCACCAAGCCTCCTGTTATGGCCATGTGAGTGAGCCAGGTTGTAAGTGGATACTCCAGATCAAGCCTTTGGATGACTGTAGCCCTTGTCAGCACCTTACCTGCAACCCCATCAGAGACCCTAAGCTGGAACCTCCCAGCTAGGTCTCTCCTGAACTTCTGTCCCATAATAATTGTGAAATGATAAATTTCTATTGTTTTTAAGCTAATTTTGTGATAATTTATCATAACTAACATAGACAGGTTTAAGAACAAGAGTGGTACCATCTGATTCATACGCTAGGGTTCCTCTGACTGCCTTGCAGAAAATGGCCCACAGGGGAGGCAAAGAGGGAAGATGATTATGAGGTACTGATTATCAGGCTATTGTCAGAATCTGAGCAAGAGAATAATGGTGGCCTAAACTAGAATTGTGGTAAAGATTTGGGTCACTGGTATTTCTCATAACACCATTCTGAGAATTAAAGAGAGCCACGTAGTCTATTGCCATACCACCCTAAATGTGCCTGATCTCATTTAAAAAGAGGCACATTGCCCTTAAGATATTCTAATTCTATTTGTTAGACTAATATTCTGGTGGGTTTTTTTTTTTTTTGAGAAGAGGAATCATTTAGATCTGATGGAAAATTTTTATTTTTATTAAAATTTATTTTATTTTTATTTAAAAAGATACAAATCTACAATGTCTGTAATGTTAGTGGGAATTCCCCTGAGCAGTGCGCAGTCTGCACAACCATAGAGGGAGATCCGAGAAGTGGTTATATGAAGTTATTATATTGAGACTGGAGATAACTTTGGATATAGTTTCGGACTGTGTGTGGAATAGGAGGACAAGATCACTGCTGAGTTGAGGCCTGATCAATTAGTTAATTTACCAAAATAGGGAAGATAGATAGGGGATCCAGTGGTGGGCTGGGGGGGTGAGGGTAAAAGGAAATCAATAGTTCTCTTCTGGTCATGTTAAGTTTGAGGTGCACAGTAAATCCCAAAATGGAGATGCCAAGTTTGGAGTTAAAAGGATGAGCCTGGAGCTCAGGGAAGAGGTCAAAGCTAGCAAGGCAGATTTGGGAGCTATCGGCATATGGCAAGACTACCTTGTGAGACTAGGCAAGATTACTTCAGGAGGATGTGGTGATTAAAAGAAGATAGACAAAGATTGAGCGAGCCCTGAAATGCTCCAACATTTAAAGGTTGGAGAGAGAAGAGAAACCAGCAAAGGAAAATAATAAGGTTTGATCACTGAAAATAAAGGAAAAAGAGGGGAGGGTGGTAGTCTGAGAGTGTAGAGCAAAATAATTTCAAAGCGCTGGAGTGAGCAACATACTGTCAGACCCAGGCTCACATACTGATCAAGGAGAGCAGTGCCTTGTATGTGTAAGACACCAAATAATTCAGTATCAATTTATAAATGAACAAATAACAAACATGTGCATTGTGCTTTCTATCTGCCAGGGAATGTGCAAAGCTCTGCATATACATTAACTCAGTTAATCTTCACCATTAACTCTATAAAATAGGCACTATTAATCCCTATTTCCAGAAGAACAAACTGAAGCTCAAATGGGTTAAGTAATTTGCCCATGGCCCCAGAGCTAGTATGAAGGTACAGCAAGGATTTGGACCCAGCAATCTGGCTTCAGAGACAATGCTCTTAACCACTATGTCATGCTTTCCTTAAATGAGTGAGCAAGATTATAACAATTTAAATTTGGAATGCATGAAATTATTGGTTTCACAGAGCTCACTTCATCTAGGTGGCATAAAGAAGTCAGCTGGGAAGAGATGGGGCAGTGGAGAATTCAAGCCTTACTTTAGAACAGTGCCATGCATGTTGCACAAAAGTAATACCATTGTGCTAGCAACCAAGTAGACTAAAGCTCACTGACAGCATTGAAGATTAGGCCCATCTGTTCTCAATTTTTTTATTGGAGAAATCATTCACAGAATCATCAGCTTCATAGACTCTCCTAATTCCTGTTTCTGACTGTTGCCCAGCTGCTCTATTTTGTTCCTTTCCCATGTCCACAGATATCTTTTATGCTCCATGTCATACACACTCAGCCACTTTAGCTTCAGCTCTTGCTGTGGCAGCAAGATACCCACAGGTAGAATCTAACACTCCTCACCTCAGGTATACCAGGTGACTCCTGCATTCTGCCCCAGGTTGCTCTGCACTAGCACACGGGAGCCTGTGGATGCCCACTCAAGTGGGCCAGCACATGAAAAACCCTGAAATGCAAGGAGTTAACTCTTTGACCAATGGAAACAGGGGCTGGGAGACAAATACTGTCATCCTCACTCTGTCTGCTGGACAACTTTAAGGAGCATTCTGCACAATCCCTTAGATGCTCCCCCTAGGACTGAGCCCCAGCTGCCTACTCTTAGTAATATACCCTTAGAGAGGCTTTTTCTCTTTTCCTAGTTCACTCCCCAGACCCTCAATTCTGAATGAATGAAATGATCCTTTAGGATCCTTTCCCAAAATAAAATATAAGAACCAAACCATGGTCCCAGGCTCTACTTTCCAGGTGAACCACCTTAGTGCTGTCCCAGTCATGTGGCGAGTACCTGACAAGAGAGCTATGAGGCTAAGTCTCTCTTGAGAGCCTTTAGGATTGAGGAACAGGCCTGGCTGGTGCACTGGTTCCCTGCTTGCTTACTAAATAACCTTACATAAAACATGGTACTGCTCTGTAATTCAGTTTTCTCATCTAGAAAATGTGCAAAATAAGAGCATCACCCTCGTAGGGTGTTGGAGATAACAGATGTGATAATAAAGCAATGCATATGCACAGACTTGGAAGACAAGAGCATTAAGAGTGTGTGTGTGCATGCATGTACATGTGTTGTTTGCCAAGCCATGTCCAAGCCATAACAAAATTACTCGAAGTACATTTATACAACTCAGTAGCCACTAGCTACATGTAGCTATTTAAATTTACAGGAAATAAAATTAAATGGGATTAAAAGTTTAATTTTTCAGTCACGCAGACCACAACTCAAGTGCTCAATAGCCACATAAGTCTAGTGGCTACTATGTGGCTCAACAGCACAGATATAGGATCTTCCCATCATTGCAGAAAGTCCCAGTGGACAGCACAGTTATTCAATAGTCTTATTGCCAAGGAAGATGAGCCAGGGCTGGGGAACAGGGGAGTAGTCTTCAGTTCTCTAAGGCTATGTCCATTAGCCAGCTACCTAGAAGTTTTTCTCCCTTGAAGTTTTCCGTCCCACTAAGAGTCCAGGTCCATGTTGATGGTGGCACCGTGCTTGGAGCCAAGCTCTTTGGGCCTCTAGCAGTTCAAAGCACATGCCCTTGGGTAGAGCAGGCACCACAACTCTGAGCAACAGAATGCTGCCTTCTCACCCACCATTTCGCACAGTGGAAACTGGAAACTAATAAAAAGTAAAGGAAGCAAGTCCAGCCATGTTACAGAGCCACAGCCCCCTCCAGAAAGAACACCTGACTTTTATATGCCTATAACAAGCCTAAGCGACCTAAAACAGAAGACAGGCCACTGGTAGCACGAGGGATTTAAGAGTGGAACATCCAAGAGGCCATGATGCTGTTCCTTCATGACCTTCTGTTGGAGGTTGAAATGATTTTCCACTTGGAGTCCTACAGGTGCCCCCATACTTCTGCCCCATCCATAAACCTGACAGGTGAATGCAGTGTTGTTTCTAGTAGAGATGGGCTGTGGGTAACTGTGATGTAGAAAGTTTAATTCCTAGACCTCATTTAGTTGCCACCCACCAAATGCCCACTGCCATGCAGGCCTAGCTCCCACTTCTGTAGGGCCCAACCTGGGCCTGTTCCCATTCAAGAATTTAACAGACTTGATGTTTTCCTGCCCTGACCCCCCTATATCAAAATTTATGCATCTGAGTAATCTATAGTAATATAAAAATGACTAAGGATGTCATCCCCATCATGGCTAACGTTAACAAAAATATACTAAGCATGCAAAACCTTAGCCCAGTACTTCCCTAGGAGGAAAGCTATTGTTGATATGAAAGTATCTGACCCCCATCAGAAACACCTCTCATGCTTACATCCACCTCTACCTCCCATCGTATACACATATGCAAAAAGAGTAATGACTATAGATATTGGAGAAGTCAACAACAGCCTTCCACGATGGTGTTGTAAAGTTTGTTGACCCTGACCTTTCACCTGATCTATCTTCACAGTGCTGACCCAACTGCCCACCAAACCTAACACACACAACAAAGGGGAGACTGGAGTTATTCTCAGCAAACACCATGGAACTTCCTGCCACCTTTTCTCGTCTTCCACACACAGTTTTGACACTTGATACTCTCTTAAACATAAAACACTCTTCTTCCCTCTGCTTTCCTTAGCTCTTTGTGACCACCTGATTTCTCAATATTTGGCTTTGGCAAATTTCTTAGCATTAACTCCCTATTTGACATCCCATGCAACTTGCCAAGGCCAAGAGAATATATATATATATATATATATACACACACACACACACATATATATACATATGTATATGTGTATATATATAAAACCCAGATATAACCCAGAAAAAATAGCACATTAAGCAGGGACATAATCCAGTAGGGGAGACATGGTCAGATCTTAGGTTATCTTTTATATTACACCAATACCAAGGCTTGTGATAGAATTTCATGTTAAAATATTGTGGCACTGGAGTCAGAAAATGTGAGCTCAAATTATGGCTTACCTACACGATGCCTGCAGAACCACAGGCAAGTTATCAGCCTTCCCATGCCCTGGTCCCTTCCTTGATTATGAAATGTGACCATAATATCATCTTCATGCTAGGATTTTTAGAAGATTAAAAATGGGACAAAGTATTAAAAGTGTTTGGCATAGTATATTTCCCATAGTTGATTATTTAATAATAGCAATAATTATTAGTCATTACATCATCAATACATTTGTCATTATCTACTTAATAATTCTCAAGACTTCTTGAAAATTGATTAAAGTTAGCAATCTAAAGGGCTGGAAGCAAGAATGACAAAAATCTGTGCCTCTGTAGGAATAAAATCTGCTCTCTTGACTCAGGAGCCTCTCCTTGACCCAGGCCACAGCTGTTGCCCAGGGAAATGATTACTTAAGTGCCTGTTTATTGTGCCACTTGTCTGCCCATTCTCCTCCTGACTGCTTCCACAAATAAATGTTTATTTAATCAGCTAGCCAAGGGAAATTTCCCTTTGGAACTTTCATGGAACTGAGGAATATAAAGAATGTGCTCATTTACAAAACCAAGTGAAATAGCTTATTTTCCCTTAATTTTCACCACATGCTTAAGGTGGTATTTTCATGAACACAGCAAAAAAGAGTCAACAGAAGGACAAGTCACTATTTTTTCAAGTAGATTTTTGCAGTGACATTTTGCAACAAGACACATTATTTTTCAACGAAAAAAATTCTCATCTTCACATACAAAAGAAAGAAAAAGCCTACAAAAGTGACATTTTTCTTCCCTTGACAATATCTTTCTTTCTACAAGACCTGTCTTTCACCTCTGCAGTCAGCTCCAGGTGTTAATAGAAAATGCTTTGGTGTCTCTAACTCCAGCAAACCATGAATCATTTCCAATCCCTGCAGAAATGAAAATTAACATCCTAAGTTTACGGGGTTGGCATTCATCTACAAAAACCAGGCCTTACCATTTCAATATATATATATTTCTGGATGGGAAGCAAGGCTTAGAGAAAAGAATCCCAAACTTCTCATATCCTATTTATCTTCACTCTGCCTCCTTACTTTTACAAACAAGCACACACACAACAATTTAAGATCCTGTGTACTGGTTCAAAAAACTACTGGCACTACAGCAATCAAATGCAAAACAAAGTAATCTGCTCCAACAAATCCCTTCAAATGGGTAACTAGAGCAATTCACAGGTGTCCTTCTATTTGTCCTTCTATTGCAATAGCCACAGTGGAGGTATGTGGGCCATAAATAATTATTTGAGGGTAAGGGACAAAAGAGAGGTGAAGGGGAGGGGGTCATTCCAAATAAAGACTTCATAGAACTTCAACATCAGTGTCCCCAAATGAAAATGAATCTGCTTTGGCCTTTATGGCCAGTTTGTCAGCACCCCATTCTTCATCTGGTGATGAGGATACCCATATTTTTTCAACTTAGGTGAATATGGAGGAGGCTAAAGCCATGATAAAGATAAACACTCTCAAAACATGTAATTAGCAAGCCTGATCCTGCTGCAGAAAGAGAATATAGGGATAGGCTGCCCAGATTTGTTCCCCAATATCGCTTAAAATTACAAAATCTCCAGCACCTTTTACTGCCTCCTTCACTGAAAGTTTAACAAGAAGTCCAGTGACTAAGTGGTTTGAGGACTCCATTTGTCTTACCCCTTGAAATAATTAATGATATTTTCAGAGAACCCTAAGCCCGTTCTCTGGGAGCAAGGCCAATCCTGGCAGAAGGGTAGTTACTAGAGAAATCAACATGAGTATACTTTTTGCATAATGTGGTCAATTGGATATTATTATTATTAGTCCAACCCTGTGAAAAGCAATTGATTGCTCTAAAACTAGGATTTCCAAATACAGAATACCCAGTTAAATTAAAATCTTGGATAAACAATGAATATGTTTTAGTATAAGAATTTCCCATGCCATATTTGGGATATACTTATACCAAAAATATTTTATGTTTTTGTGAAATTCAAGTTTAACTGGGTACCCTGTATTTTTTTTTACTGTTATGTTAGTCCTTATACAGTACACCATTAGTTTTTGATGTAGTGTTCCATGATTCATTGTTTGCATTTAACACCCTGTATTTTTATTGGCTATATTTGACAACTCTATTTAGAATTCCCTTGTAGTAGATTAGATTACTGTTTAAAAATATTTAGACCCAACCTCTCCCTCATCTTCATTGTGGAAGTTTAAATTCCCATTCACTAAAATTGATTCTAGCCATGTAACTTGCTCTGGATCATGGTGGGTAGAATGTGCTTCCTCTCCTGATTTGCTGTATAAATGGCTTTAGCCAATGGATGTTAGCAGATGTGACACAAGCAAAGCCTTGAATTCGGTTTGTGTTGTTGGTCTTGAATTCTTGTATTTCTCCCATTACCATGTTGCAAGGAGCAGCTCAAATCCTGGAGTGAATATGTGTGGATTAGCCCCGAACCCAGACTACCTGGAGGACCCTAGCCCTATCAAATCCACTGCTTGACCAGCCAAGCCCAGCCTAGATCAGCCACCTCCTAGCCAACTGCAGGGTTATTTCAAACTGAATGTAGGGATTGCTAGGCAGCACATGTAGCATTTGCTAAGGCACTACTAAAATTCATTTTAAACATATGAAAAAAAAATGTGTTTCCTTAAACAGCTTCACAAAATAGCCAAACGTCTCCTTCAGTCTTCATCTACCACAGATGTGGCAACCCCAAATATTAAAGGGGGTCCAAAAAGGCTCTCCTTGAAAAGCACTGGGCTGAGGGTCAGAAGAAGTACGTTAAAATCCCAACTCTGCTATTTGTAAACCATGTAATATTGGGTAAATAAATGAACCTCTCTGAGTGTTCACCTAGCTGTGATGGGGGATCATTTCTATCCATCTGCTCAGTAAAGTGAAAATGAGGAATCAATGAGCCAATATGTCAAAAGTGCTTTGGTAAATTGTAAAATTCTGTATGCATATGTGTAAAGCATTTAGAAACATACCTTGCATAGAGTAGGTGCAATATATGTGTGTTGCTAAATAAACAGATATGTAAATGTTCATATATCTCCCATGTACAGTTTTATCTATTCAACATTTTTAGCACATGCACTGTGCTAAGCATAGTAGATAATTAGAGTAAGGAGCATGTTAAGGGTATTGGAAGGGAGATTTCCTAACCCAGATGCAAAGGTCAGGAAATCTTTCTGGTTGAAGAATAAGATTTGAGATATCATTATTATATGCCACATTAAGTAATAGCAATCTCTCTCACACATGCACAGATGCCTACTGCACAAATGATGTCATAGAATTTCTTTCATAGGTTCTGAGACACGGTCATTTCCAGAAAGACAGCTCCTCACTCATACCACTGGAGAGAGTTACATTCCCTAAGCATTATAAGTGGGTTGTATGGAGAGAGGAAAAGGGAGAGCCACAAAAGCCCCTTGGAAACTCTATAAATCAGCTTGACTAAAGCTGTCATTTTCAAGAAACCTGGATTAACTTTTTTGTTTGGTTTGGTTTGGGGTTGCATGAAACCCATTTTTCATGCAAAAGATTTGAACTTTTCAATTTATATTGTCTTTGATAAAGTCAAATGCAGGCTTTTATCTACCAAAGAAGAGAATCATTAATAAATTTTTCAATCAAAGTCTATTTCATGTAGCTATTTTCATCTGAAGCATCTCAGGCTTTGCTATGGATACCAGCACTGCATATCTAAGTATGACCATAGGTATGTGACATTCAAACACATGGAAATTCAAGCACTAATAACATTACTAATGGCTTTGATGAAGACAAAATATCAAAAAAAATTAAAAAAGAAAAAATTAGATTTTATAGAAGTTGCACAGAAAATCAATCAACAAACATTTATTGAAAACAAATGCACATTAAATGCTTGACACTGAAACCTAAATAAAATATGCTTCCTGTCCCAAAGAGTTCATAGTTCCATGCAGGAGACAAGCAGATGGGCAATTAAGATATAGTAACAGGAAAACAGAAACAGAAATTATGATACAGTGACAGCAATAGACTGTGGAGACAGAGGACAGAGTACTGAAGAACTTTACAGAAGGACTGAATGGTTTTACAGACAACATTCCATCAGATGCAATATCAGGTTCTCCTGGTAAAAGCTGTTTGTGATCCAGCTAATAACATTATACCTTTCCTTCCGAAGAACACCTCTCTGATGTTCAGTTATCATGCAGATTTCTGAGAAGACAGCTAAAGACTAAGGAGAGGAATCAATGTCTCTAAAGGCAAGCGAAACAAAAGCAGAAATGAACTATTGGGATTTCATCAAGATAAAAAACTTCTGCACAGCAAAGGAAACAGTCAACAGAACTAAAAGGCAACCCATGGAATGGGAGAAGATATTTGCAAATGACACTACAGATAAAGGGCTGGTATCCAAGATCTAATAAGAACTTCTCAAACTCAATACCCAAAAAACAAATAATCAAGTCAAGAAATGGGCAGAAAACATGAACAGACACTTCTCTAAAGAAGGCAAACAAATGGCTAACAGACACATGAAAAATGCTCCACATCACTAGCCATCAGGGAAATACAAATCAAAACCACAAGGTGATACCGCCTTACACCAGTTAGAATGGCTAAAATTAACAAGACAGGAGACAACACATGTTGGGGAGGTTATATAGAAAGGGGAAGCCTCTTACACTGTTGGTGGGAATGCAACCGAAATAGCCATAATGGAAAACAGTGTGGAGGTTCCTCAAGACCTTAAAAATAGAGCTACCCTACAACCCAGCAATTGCACTACTAAGTATTTACCCCAAAGATATATGGATATAGTGAAAAGAAGGGGTACATGCACCCCAATGTTGATAGCAGAAATGTCCACAATAGCCAAACTGTAGAAGGTGCCGAGATTTGGTGCATAAATACAATGGAATATTACTCAGCCATCAGAAAGGATGCATACCTACCATTTGCACTGACGTGGATGGAACTGAAGGATATTATGCTACGTGAAATAAACAAAGCAGGAAAACACAATTACCATATGATTTTACTCATATGTGGAATATGAGGAATAATACAGAGGACCATAAAGGAAGAGAGGGAAAACTGAATGGGAAGAAATCAGAGAGAGAGACAAACCAAATGAGACTCTTGACTCCAGGAAATAAACTGAGGGTTGTAGAAAGGGAGGTAGGGGGATGGATGGGGTAACTTGGTGATGGGCAGTAAGAAGGGCATTTGATGTGATGAGCACTGGATGTTATATGCAACTAACAAATCGCTGAACACTATATCAAAAACTGATGATGTACTTCAGGTTGGCTACCCAAACATAATAAAAACAAATAAAAATAAAATCAAAGGGGGCACCAGGGTGGCTCAGTGGGTTAAGCCTCTGCCTTTGGCTCAGGTCATGATCTCAGGTCCTGGGATCGAGCCCCACATTGGGCTCTCTGCTCAGCAGAGGGTCTGCTTCTTCCTCTCTGTCTCTGCCTGCCTCTCTGCATATAAAATCTTTAAAAAAAAATAAAATAAAATCAAGGGAGCGGTCAAATTTGCACCAACTAGTTATGGCCATTCCATTCCCCTTGGCCTGTGATTGGCTTAGGAGTAATCATGTCACCCATTTCTAGCCAGTAAATATAAGAGAAACAGCTAGACAGCTCCTGGGAAAATTTCTATCCGATTAATTAAAAAAGAAGAAGGTTCAGGAACAAAAGCCTCTTTGATCCACCACTTCTGCTTTTCTGCACTTGCCTACTGTCCTCCCTACCTAACATTGTACATGTTTTCCTTTTTAACAGAACCTCACCTGGCTGTTGTAGCTGCTGCAGCTATTACATGACTACAAAAAGAAACACTGCTAGCCCTCTGATGTTGGCAGAGGAAAAAAATGAAGACAAAAATTTATCAAGCCACAGGGTCAATCCTAGAACTGCCACCTCCAGGCTTACTTTGAGTGAGATGACAGATGCTTGCACTGTTAACCTACTAGTCTGGTGTCCTGTTGCCTGCAGCTGAAACATTCAAACTTGGAGAGTGCAAAGATGAATGAAATCCTCTCCCTGACATCATGGACTCATAGTCCAGTTGAGGAACTTATAGTCCAGGGACAGTTGCTCCGGGTCTTGTGAGTAAGAGCTTTTCAAATAGGCTGATAAAGGGATGAGGCACTGCAGTCCAAGAAAATGCATAGAGCAGAAAAGACAAATAGTTGGCAGATCATGAAGGGCTTGGTCCATACTAGGATGCCTAGGCTTTATCTTGCAGGCAATAAAAGGCCAGCAGTCGTTTTAGGAAGAGGTTAATTGTATAGAGCTCATTTTGCCCACAGTGTGGAAGCTGAACAAGCAAGAGAGGCCAGAGGAGACATGCCAGTCAGTATGCTCCCTCCTGGTGAATTTAAGACCTTCCTTCTCAAGTTCCTCTTCCTTTGCTGCAAGGTGAACTTACATCTCCACATAGGTTAACCCAACTTCCCCTGATTTGACCTGCCACTTTTCCTACACTCAGTGATTCTCAATTGATAGTAAGCAATATTTGTTATTTAAATTCTTCTCTCAGAATGTAATTTACTAGGCTTTAGCATCAATAATCGTTCTAGGAAATCTGTTCTCCTTTGCAGGAATGAATAGCATAAAAAATAAAATAAAATCCAAACAAACAAACCAAAAAGAAGCAATTCAAGGATGAATTCTTTCTCCAAGGAAGCAAGGAGGCTTAGCAAAAAGAAAACAGAACAGATTTGCAAAATCCAGAGGCTGAGGTTCAGAGATAGCTCAGATGCTTATGAATGATGCAATGGAAATGAGCCAGTGTCCTCTCATCATCAGCTGCCCTCCCCATGTACCTTGAAGGTTGGATAAGACATCCTCTAGCATTTAAAATGCTCAAATACTGTGATTCTAAGATGAGAATACTAATATTCATTAAAGCCCACTCTATGTCATGCACTATGCTAAACACTTCACATATTACATTTCATTTGGCCTTACAGCAAGCTGGTGTACATTATTATATCCACTGTACAGATGAGAAAACTTAAGCCTACACAGATCCTGACCATCTCGCTCAAGGTCACAATAAGAAGTAATGGACTAAGATCATAACCTAAGCCTAGCTAACCTCAAACCACTGTCTGTGTTTTTAATGTCTTTTCCCCATGTTATTCTATATCATTCCCCATATGATTAATGTAGAAATTTTGAAAATCTATAATATAAGGAATCATACTTTGTTGTCTTATATCTGTACTGAAAATTGTGAGCTTATGCTGGTTTTTATTTCCCTCTTTATGTCTAGACATAAAAACACTTTACATTTTTTTTATCGTATGCAAATATTCTTTTATAAGTTGACATCTAATGCTTCATACAGCTTTGTACCATGCTCTGTTTACTAAATAACTTTCTGAGCATTATCCCTGTTATTGAAATTCTTCATGTGGCTGTGTCATATTTTTTTAACTACTCCTCTATTATTAGATAATAAGGGTGGATTTTCATGAGATTTTATTTTTTAATATAAGTAACACCATGTCAAACATCTTTTGGATTGATCTGAGGAAGATGATTTGCAAAAGGTATGAAATATTTTCCATGGTCCTGTTATATATTACCAATACACTTTGCTATAGAAAAACTGAAACAAGTCACCTTCACAAGTATCGTAGTGTCTACTGCATGCCATCCTGCTGACATCATTTTTTAAAAACTTTAAACATTCTAGTAAAAAAAATCCTTTATTTTCTATAACCTTTGATTCTTAAAGAGGTTGAAGTTTTTTTATGTTTATTAGTTCTTTTACTATGTTATGTTAGTCACCATACAGTACATCATTAATTTTTGATGTAGTGTTCCATGATTCATTGTTTCATAAAACACCCATTACTCTATGCAATAAATGCTTTCCTTAATACCCATCACTGGGCTAACCCATCCTCCCTCCCAAAAAAACCTCTCAGTTTGATTCCCAGAGTCCATAATCTCTCATGGTTCATCTCCCCCTCTGATTTTCCTCCTCCAATTTTCCCTTTGTTCTCCTAATGCCCTCCATGCTATTCTTTATGTTCCACAAATAAGTGAAGCCATATGATAATTGTCTTTCCTTGTTTGACTTGTTTCACTTAGCATAATCTCCCTCAGTCCCATCCATGTTGATGCAAATGTTAGGTATTCATCCTTCCGGATGGCTGAGTAATATTCCATTGCATATATGGACCACATCTTCCTTATCCATTCATCTGCTGAAGGGCATCTGGGCCCTTCCATAGCATGGCTATTGTGGACATTGCTTCTATGCACATTGTGGTGCATATGGCCCTTCTTTTCACTACATCTGTATCTTTGGGGTAAATACCCAGGAGTGCAATTGCTGGGTTGTAGGTAGCTCTATTTTTAACTTTTTGAGGAACCTCCACACTGTTTCCCAAAGTGACTGTATCAACTTGCATTTCCCCCAACAGTGTAAGAGGGTTCCCTTTCTCCACAACCTCTCCAACATTTGTTGTTTCTTGCCTTGTAGATTTTTGCCATTCTAAGTGGTGTAAGGTGGTAACTCAGTGTGGTTTTGATTTGAATTTCCCTGATGGCTAATGATGTTGAAGATTTTTTCATGGGTTAGCCATTTGTATGTCTTCTTTGGAGAAGTGTCTTTTCATGTCTTCTGCCATTTTTTTACTTGATTATTTGTTTCTTGAGTGTTGAGTTTGAGAAGTTCTTTACAGATCTTAGATTCCAGCCCTTTGTCTGTAGTGTCATTTCCAAATATCTTCTCCCTGTTTATTAGTTATTTTGAATTCCTCTTTGATAAATGGCTAAGGTCTCCTTATACATCAGTATCTTCAACCTATTTTCTACCATGTTTGTTAGTTGATATCTCTTGTAAAATGTCTAATATAAGAATTTCTTTTTTTTTTAAGATTTTATTTATTTATTTGTTAGAGAGAGAGAGAGAGCGAGCACAGGCAGACAGAGAGGCAGGCAGAGGCAGAGGGAGAAGCAGGCTCCCTGCCGAGCAAGGAGCCCGATGTGGGACTCGATCCCAGGACGCTGGGATCATGACTTGAGCCGAAGGCAGCTGCTTAACCAACTGAGCCACCCAGGCGCCCCTAATATAAGAATTTCTTGTTCTGTTTTTCCCACAGGTTCTAGAGAACATAAATGTAATGATGTGAATTTGATAAGCAGGAGGCTATAGTCTGAAAAACTGACACAAAATATTTTTAAAAATTCAGTCATACAAACAAACAATGAATCATGGAACACTACATCAAAAACTAATGATGTACTGCATGGTGAATAACATTATATTAAAAAAATATAAAAATAAAATAAAATAAGAAATTAGTCAATCTGTCGAGGTCATCCAATTGACCTATACCATAGTGACCACAGGCTGTGATGCAAGTGACTAAGATTGATCATTAAGGGTTCCAGGGAATGCCTGTGAGTAAGTCTCCCTCACCCTGAAACATCACATTGTCTGTGGGCTCTAATGACTCCAAGCAGTTTGTGAGTAAGAGGCTGAGCACCTTCTCATCAGAAACCTGAATATCTAGGTTACTGCTTCCCACCCCAATAAACTGTCCATAGCTAACATGATAACAGAAATTTCTCTCCAGTCCACTTATACAACAGAGTTCACTGACTTGTTCTGAGGAACTCAACTTTTCCCTTATTATCAGTGATATAGGACCTGAATTCCATTCATTCTCTTTTTATCCATTCATTCAAACACAGATTTATTGAAGGTCTGCTATTTGTTAGGCATTGTAATTGGGAATTGAAGATAAAATGCTAAGCAACAAAGAACACAATCCCTAACTTCCTGGACTCTAGTGAGAAGAAAAGACATTAACTACATAATCACACAAAGGTGGCCAGAGCTCAGTGTCCTGGTGAAGCATAGAAGACATAAAGTTGGAGAGGTGAACCTGAGTAAGTAACACAGAACCTTGAACAATAAGTCATTGCTGACTGTCCTAACCATATCTGGGCTTTGAAAAAGTCACTCTGGCTGTGGGTGGAGAAAAATTAGGGTTGAGGGACAATTAACATATGGTAGGGACAGTAGACATTCGAAGTCTAAATGCTGTGATTTGGAAAAAGCAATGAGAGTATCTTGTACTGGGGTAGATATAAAGATGGAGTTTTTCCTCTTTGCTTCCTTTTGTTCATCTATATTATTGAACCATGTCCCTAACACCACAACAGTATCAATGTGTAGGGAAAATGCACTCAAGGGTAGAATAAAGGCCTTCTATAAATACTATTTTGGCTGCCTCTTGATGAATAAAAATCAAGTGCCCTTCTTCCATAGTGAACCTGGAGTAAGAAGCCACTATTTAACACACTAAAACTATGAATTCCCTCTTTGTGTGGTGTTTGACATGAAAAATGTCATTCCAACACCAAACAATTCTCTAGTCCTTTGACTCCCACTGGGTATCCTGGAATTCCATTCAGTTCTGACACTAACTGCACAGAGTTGATGCAGTCCACAAGATTTGCCCCACTTCAGATGCCTGTCACAAGTCCCAGATCCTCAGGCTACCTGCTCTTCTGTCCAACTTGGCTAGAAATTCAAGCATTCTCACAACCTCTCCTTCAGTTTCCAAAATTTGGTAGAAAAGCTCACATAGTATAAACTACTGCATTATAAAATATAGTATAGTATCATAAAGAATACATTGTCATAAAGAATACAAATGAATAGTCAGATAAAGAGGTACTTAGTTCAAGGTCCAGAAAGGTCCCGAGGCAAGGAACTTCTGTCTTGATGCTGTCCCCATGGTGTTAGGGTGTACCACCCTCCTAGTAAGCAAATACATGGGCCAACTTGGAAGCTCCCCGAACTCTACTGTTTAGGGGCCTTCATGGTGGCTTTATTATATAGGCATGATTTATTAAAGCATTAGTTATTCATGACTGAACTCAATCTAAGGTCCTTCTCCCTTCTTTGGACATGGAAGGGAGTAGGAGCAGAAGGCTCCAACCCTCTAATCACATGGTTGGCCTTTCTGGTAGCCAGCCCCCATCCTGGAGTTATCCTGCACATCCCCTACTTTATATTATACCACACACTTCTTTTCCTAGTACTATCCATTTTAGTCTCTTATTTGTAAGACAAAACATTAAAAGCAAGTCTTTACTCCAGATAGAAAAATAACATCAAATTGGGAATTTACACTATCACTCTAAAGTCTATTTGGAATCTTTTAAAAGGCATTAACTAATTCAAAAATGTGTTTGTTGAGTGCCTACTGTGTGCCAGATATTGTTCCAGAAGCTGAGAATATCATGTGCAAAAGATAGACAAGATTTGCAGCCAGATGGAATTTACACTCCGCTGGGAAGACAGACAAATGAATGTTTGTACAATAGACAAATAAATTCATATTCACATTTACATATAATTTCAGATACTGGTTGGTGTTGTGAAGAACACAAGTGGGACAATTTGTTATGAATTGGGTAACAGTTGGGGAACTGGTTTAGATAGAAGGACCAGAGGAAGCCTTTCTGAGGAGGATGGAACATTTGTCTGAGCCTTAAGTCTTCAGAGGGAGGAAGCCATACAAAGATCTTGGGAAAGAGAATTTTAAAAAGAGGAAGAAGAAACACAAGAGTTTTGTATTTGTTAAATTATGCTAACAGTTGTAACTAACAGCCTCCCAATATCAAAGCTCCAGTACAATAAAAGTGTATTTCTCACCTAGGCTAAAGCACAGTCTAATGAAGGCCTCAAGTGAAGGGTGAAGAGGCACCCTGTTCCACAAAAGTCAGACACTCAGGCTTCTTCCAAAATGTGTATTCACCATCATTAAGGCCTCAGCCTCCTCTGTTTTCAAACAGTAGATTGTGAGAGAGAAAGAGAACATAAGCTTGCATGTGGACAGTTTTCTGGACCAGTATATGAAAGGATCATTTCTGCTCACATTCTACTGGCAACAACTCAGACACCCACCTGTGAGGAGGCAAGGAAATGTGTGTGTGACCAGGAATAAAAGGGAAATGGTTCAACAACCAGCCAGTGTTTGCCACAAGCCCCAAGATTGAAATAATGTTGGTATACATACAGGTCATGAAAAGAGGATGGATTTTATTCTAATTGACAATAGGGTGATGATTATATATGATTTCCATTTAATAAAGATTACTCTGGCTGCTGCATACAGAATAAACTGGAAAAGTATAAATAGTGGGAGGAAAAGAAATGCTTAAGGAATGTTTGCACTGGTTCCAGTTAAAGAGCTGCTTTTAAGGCTTTATTGTTGGAGATGGTGGGAAGTGGTCAGATTCAGAATATGTTTTGAAGGTATCACTGACACACTTGCTTATTGCCTGAATGGAAGGGACGGCAGAAGGAATTGAGGATAACTCCTCATTTTTGAGTCTGAGCCTGAAGGAAGATGGTGAATTTCCTCAGATGGGCAAGTCTGGGAGAGAGGCAGTTTCAAAACAGAGGTAGGGGGATCAAGAGTTCCATCTTGGCTATTGTAAATGTGACGGATATGGGGGCATCAAAGAGGTGATGTCCCAGTGGAGAGCTGAATACATAACCTGGGTGATTAGGAGAGAAGTCAGGCCATTTGGGAGCCATTGGAATAAAGATATTATTTAGAGCCATGGAAATAGTGGGGGTGAGGGTTATGTATCATGAAAGTAAACAGAGTGCGTGGGGTCAAGTAGCTCAAAGGCTGAGGAATTTAGGGAAGGAAATATGAGGTTACTCTTAGTGCAAACATTATTTTCAATGAAAAATAAAAGATTTATCATCTGAGAGTGAGGCTTGTAGAGAAAGATAAAGGGGCTGTGCCAGGAAAGCGTAGTAAGACTGGCAGAGCAGAAGGCCCATTTGAGATGTGTGTTCATGAAGTGAGACCAGTCTACCCAGTTTGGAGATTTTCTTCAGCAATGCTCAGCTGCTTGGGTGCAGGTACCCAGTAGAAAGATTTGGATTTCACCAGATCAGGGTTTAATCAGGGTCCAAGAGCATCCGCAAAGATGGGTGTTGTGTAATAAGGGATTTGAATTCATCAAAAAAGAGGTCTGGCCTCCATTCTGAAAACTAGGAGGTAACCTTTAAACCCTTGGAATATCCTTAGTGACAGGAGCCTTTTTTGTTATTCATGGTGGGCCCCTAGGACCCCATCTAATAGCTTATGGGAAAAAGATGGTTCAAGGTAGGATGGGCCACATCTGCTATACAGAGGAGGGAGACTTTGTATCTCATAGTATCGACTGCCCTTGAAGCAGAGTTTAACCACATGGGCAATCAATCGCTCCTACATGAAGCTCCAGTAAAAATCCTCTTTGTTTCAGGTCATGATCTCAAGGTCCTGGAATCAAGCCCTGCATCCAGCTGCCACATCCAACCCTAAGTTCCAGCCCTGCCTTGGGCTCCATGCTCAGTGGGGAGTCTGCTTCTCCCTCTTACCCTGGCCTTTGCCCCACCTGTGCATGCCTGTGCTCTCTCATAAATAAAATCTTATAAATAAATACATGCATACATACATACATACCCTAAACATAAAAGCATGGATAAGCTTCCTGAGTTGGTAAGCCTGTGTATGTACTGTTACACATGAATCCTAGGAGAGTAACTTGTCTTAAGAATACTGGAGGTCTTGTGTTTGGAACCCTTCCAGACTCTTCCACAGGAGTCTCTTCCCCTGGCTGATTTTAATATATCCTTTCTTTGTAATAAACATAATTGTGAGAACAGCTTTCCATGAGAGTTCTATGAGTCTTTCTAGTATATCATCAGACCCGAGGATGGTTTTGGAAACCCCTGTTAGGTGTTGATTTGCACTCCTCCAAAATTCCTATGTTGAAGTTCTGTTAGGAACTCAGAATGTGATCTTATTTGAGAAATGGGTCATTCCAGATATAGTTAGTTAAAATAAGGTAAGGTAAGATCAGTTGGAGTAGGGTGGACTGCTAATCCACTGTGACTGGTGCCCTCATAAAAAGAGGAAATTTGGACAAAGACACACAAGGGAGAAAGTCATGTGAAGATAAAGGCAGAGATTGGAGTGAAGCTTCTGCCAACCAAACAATATCAAAGATTGACAGCAAAACACTAGAAGCTAGGGTAGAGGCTGGAGCAGATCCTTGCTCACAGTCCTGAGAAGGAATCAACCCTCCTGACCCTAGGATCTTGGACATCTGGCATCCATAACTGTGAGACAATAAATTTTTATCATTTAAGCCACCAGTCGGTGTCACTTTGTTACATCAGCTCCTAAGAACTAATATGCCTCCAAATTGCAGTTGGTGTCAGACGTCTTGGGCAGACTTGGCAGTCTGGAGGACTCTGCCCTTTACCTCACAATTTGGCTAACTCTGGGGAGGTGTCTAGGCTGTAGACAGAACACTATGTTGACCTGTGGCAGATGGGTGGTGGGAAAGGAGTAGGGACAAGAGATTGAAGGTCTCAGTGTCAAAAATTGTACTTGGACCAGTAAAGGAGTAAGGTAAAAAGTAGGCTTGGTAATCAGAGAGTAGTCTTACAATCCCTATGTCACAATAAAGATTTTGAAGATGGTATAATTTTTGTCCAAAAATCTAAAGTAAGACCAAGGGGAGGGGTGGCTGAAGTGGAGCAGAGGACAACATCCCTAGAAGTAAGGAGGTAAAGGAACCAAGAAATTAAGACACTGACTGTGATTGTCTATATAGATTCCAACAAAGATTAAAATAGTTAAAAAGAAAGAAAGAAAGAAAATAAGTAAATAAGTGGGGGGAGGCCAGGCACTGTAGTCTCGCAACAGCTCAGCTGTCCACAGAGGAAATCTAAAAAGAAAGGTACTGGGTAGTAATGTCTAATGACACAGACTTTAGTGGAACTTGAGCATCAAAGGAACAGCAAAAATGACTTGAAGGTGTCAGTAGGGAGTGATCAAGAAAGATACATACTTCCAAGTCTTAGTACAGGGGAGTCTGACTTGCACTAAATTATGTATTCATTCAACAGAGCACATACTCTGTAGGTTAGTGATAAGCAAAGTGATATCTTCAAGAAGTCCTTGTCTTCACCATACAGGTTATGTGGCGACCCCAGATATCCAAGACATGAAATAAGGAAATAAAGGAAATAAGGAAATAAAGCACACTTTGCCTAGCGAGAAAGTCAAAGAGCTTGGGCTTGCAACTCTGTTCTCTGTGGCTCCAGATACAACACCTTCATGAACAGATGTCTGCTGCTCTTCCCTGGGAAGGAGTATATTCCTGTCTCGACACCAGGCTTTTGCCAATAAGACGTGAGCAAAAGTAAAAAGCACCGCTTCCCAGCAAAAGTTTCAGGACCGAATGTGTGATCACTACATTTCCTTTTCCCTCTGCCATAAGACCAGCAATATTCCAGAGAGATGTGGTTCCATCTAACTGGGTCCAATTAGACAACCAACTGCAAATGACATGATTGAAAGGCACAAAGACTCTGGAGTCATTTGTCCTAGCCCACAGGATACACGGTAAATCTAGGATTCTGGGAAGTTTCAGGTTTGGGCAGCTAGTTAGATGAAAGTGCCACTGACTAAGCGAGTAAAAACAGTCAGGAAGAGGAAGCTGTTGGCCCTGTAATGTGGTTTCTCCCTCCATCCAGCCTGGGCTTCTTTTTAATTTCCAACTTTCCTCCATAATTTAGTCATTCTGTGAATGGGCTTCGCAGTGATAATCCCCCACACCGGAAGCAGCGCGCCAAGACTGTGCCCCTCAACATTCCAAGCCAGCTACATGCTCCCTGCAGGTGTACCAGGGGAGGGGGTGGGGGGCATCTGTGCATGCCCGGAGGTCCCAGGAAATTGTCTCCTTGCTCTCCAGAGTAACTTTCACAGTGTCCACACAACAAAAGAGGGTTTTCTTGTAGCTAGACAACACAAAAAGAATATCCTGATGGCTTGGAACAAGTCATTTTAAGACACACATTGTTTAGACTACAAGTTCTCGACAACTTTGCCTATTTCTATCATACATTACCAGTTTAGTCCTGCTCAGCAGCCATAAAAATAATGTGAAAAGAACAATGCCTCATTTCACCCAGAGTTATATCCTCCTTTTTTGGTTTTTCCCAGCAACCATTTTCTCGCACGCTTCAGGCAAGAGTTTAGAGATAACAGCCCTGAAAGTGGAACACTTACGCATTTGTAACATCGCCCCCCATCCTTCCCTGAGCTCAACCTAGAGTGGCTCGTTCATTAAACTTATCTCCAGAAGACAGGAAGGAGACACCTGGTAGTCACTAGTCTATTTGTTCGGTCTTTGCTCCTGTCAGCCTTCCTTTATTTCGTTTCTCTATCAAATGTCCACTAGAGGTGTTGAACATCTAAGCCCAATGTGCAATTGGGCTTACTCCTTCCTCTTACAAATGGAGCTGCCAAGGAGACACTGCAGCGGGAGGCCAAGGGGAGGGACCCAGCTCTCACAAAGCCCACCACAGCTTCCTCCGGAGCAAGCCCACAAAACAACACAATTTAGACTCCCAGCATCACTGCCTGTTTCACAGCGATGGTCCCCCAGTGGCCCCCAGTTTCCAGTCTCTCCCCACGTAATCAGTCATCCACAGTGCAGCAAGAGAAGAGACCTTTCTGATATGCAAATCAGATCATACCTCTGTCCTGCTTAAAATCTTTCAGCAGATCCCCATGAGGCAGAAAATTAGGTACCCACTCTCTCGCGCTTAGACAAAGCCCCTCACCATCTCTGCTAGGGCTACTTTTCTAGATTTTTCCTCCTACATCCTGCTCTCCTTTGGCGTATTTTAGGTCTTTGCTACCTGGAAAAATTTCATGTCTTTCAAATCTGAACCTCAGCATTACCTCCTCTGGAAACCACCCCTGCATGCCATGCCCCACCCCATCTCATAGTCCACGCTGCCTCATTGCATCGTGGTTACACTCACACCCTTTGGCTATAGGCTATTGTCTCCATCCCATTTTTATGTTTACAAGCAAAGGTACTGTCTCACTCTGGTGTCAGTGAAGTAGCCAACATATAAGCAAGCTTTATTTATGTTTATAAGATTTGCTGTGCTAAATGGTGGATATCAAAAGTAAGAAAGGTTCAGTCCTTGCCAGAGAGAAGCAGACAGAATTGTAGGGCAAATAATCAGATTCACAAATAGTTATATTACAGATTACAGTTGACCCTTGAACAACATGGATTTGAACTGCATAGATCCACCTATGTGCAGATTTCTTGTTATTAGTATGGTACTGCAAATGTATTTTCCCTATGATTTTAATATTTTTTCTCTCCAGCTTACTTTATGGTAAGAATATACCATATAATACATAGAACATGCAAATGTATTAATCGATGATTTATGTTATCAGTAAGGCCACCAGTCAACAGTAGGCTATTAGTAACTAAGTGTTATTTTTTTTAAAGACACATTTATTCAGCGTCATGATAGACTATTACATTTAGCAATCAACAGTATGGGTACCAAAAAAAAATCGACATTAAAACCCTTTGTTGGAATGCTTTACACTTTCCACAGAACAGAAACTAAAATAACCTGTTATACAATTAGTCACAAATACAGTCCTCAAGATTTTTGCCCGTGCACCTGTGTATGGCCTAAAACATGTCTTCTTTGTAGCAGTTAGGCCCTGCCACCACAGTGCTTGGTTGAATTCACAAATCTGTTGTAATCTGTAGCTTCCCTGTCACTTGTCTAGCTCTCCTCTCCTGCTAAGCTTTGCTTCCTGGTAGTAATAAAAACCTTTTGTCACTGCCATAGCGACTGCTGCTGCTGGAACCACCACAGCCACCTGGGTTTCATGGTTTGGCCAAGTATTGGGCTTCACCACCACAGGGGCCAGAGTTTCTCCCTCCAAACTCTCTGGGTCCAAAAGCTGAGGATTGACTGTTGTAACTGCCAAAATTATAGATTCCACCACCTCCAAAGTTGCTTCCATCATTACCAAATCCATTACAGCCATTCCCACTGCCACCATATCTACCAACACCTTGACTGCCACCAAAGCCACCTCTATGACCACCACTGAAGTTTCCAGAACCACTTCAACCTCTTTAGCTGGATGAAGCACTAGCCATCTCTTACTTAGATAGGGCTTTCCTTACTTCACAGTCGTGGCCATTCATAGTGTGGTATTGCAGTCATGATCTCAGTCACTTCAATTTTTCCTATACTGTTCAAAATAATCTCTTAGATGATGTTCTTCAGTATCTTCTTTAATGTCACCAAAAATTGTTTTCACAGTTCAGTGAGCACCAGGTTTTTGAGAAGCTTCTCTTGAGACAGCACTCTTTGGTTCCATAACTTTTCCATCCACCTTGTGTGGCCTTGCATTCATGGCTGCAGCCACCTCCTCCACAGTGGCATATGTGACAAACCCAAAGCCTCAGGGATGCTTGGTATTTGGTTCTCTCATTACCACACATTCTGTAAGTGTTCCCCATTGCTCAAAATGGCTCCTCAGACTCTCATCAGTTGCCCCAAGGCTCAAACCTCTGGTGAAAAGCTTCCTCAGCTGTTCAGGCTCTTTGGGAGATGCTGACTTAGATATTACAGTGATCAGAGGGGAGACTTACTTGGCGGCATCCACGGGCAGAAAGGCAGTAACTAAGTTTTTGATGAGTCAAGTTATACATGGATTTTTGACTGTGTGGGAGTGGGAGTTGGTACCCCTAACTTCTGTGTTGTTCAAGGGTCAACTGTATATAATAAAGCTATAGTACAAGAAGTCCGTACATCTTTCTTAAGGAAAAATGATTAATAAGCAAAAGAACAGAGTAGGAAGAATTATGACTGCATTGTTATCTTTATTTGAAGATTAAGTGTGGTTTAAGGAGATACACAGAGATGAAAATCCAGAAAGGACAGATGTGTGACAGCTAATTTTATGTTTCACTTTGACTAGGCCACAGGATGCACAGATAATTGGTCAAATATTATTCTGGGTGTTTCTGTGAGAATGTTTCTGGGTAAAGTTAACATTTAAATGGGTAGACAGATGGCTCCCTAATGTGGGGTGGGCCTCACTGAATCAGTTGAAGGCCTGAATAGAACAAAAAAGCCAACCTTACTCCAAATGAGAGAATTCTTTTCTGCCTGACAGCATTTGAACTAGGACATTTTCCTGCCTTTGGACTTAAACTGAAACAGTGGCTCTTCCTGGGTCTTAATGCCAGGCTTCAGACTGGAACTATACCAACTCGCTCTCCTGGGTCACTAGCTTGCTAACTCACTCTGCAGATCTTGGGACCTGCCTACCTCCATAACTGCATGAACCAATTCCTTACAATAAATCTCTTTATGTATATATACATACATCCTTATTGGCTCTGTTTCTCCAGAGAGCTCTGGCCACTACATCCTATTACAGTGATAATAATAGAGTGTTGCTTAATCAGAGCTTGGGCATTTGAGCCAGATGGCATGTGCAAATGACAGCACTAACCTGGTTAGCTTTGTAACCTTGGCAGGTTATTTAACCATTCCATTCATAGCTTCCTTTTTTGTAAGGTGGGGATAATAGCAGTGCCTAATTCATGGGGCTGGTAATAGGATACAA
Organism: Taxidea taxus jeffersonii; assembly: GCA_003697995.1. Taxonomy (NCBI): domain Eukaryota; kingdom Metazoa; phylum Chordata; class Mammalia; order Carnivora; family Mustelidae; genus Taxidea; species Taxidea taxus. The sequence continues at coordinate 42,708 of ML103753.1, read as the reverse complement.
TTGAATGAGTGAATACCCCAAAAGAGCATAGAGCAATGGTTGGTAAGCAGTAAGCAAGCAAGTATTTGTGGTTAGCATTTTCAGTCATAGGCATTTATTGTTAATCAATAAAGTATCAGTCTCTATGCCATTTGCTTCACACCCACTGGCTCATTAAATCCTTAAGACTCTACTACATCTTTATGTACAGTTAGAAAACCAAGGCAGCATAGCCCAGGGGTTCAGAGTGTGGCTTCCAAAATCTGACATACCACCCAAGGGGCCCTGGGCCCATGATTTAAAGATCAGTTTCCTTGTAGTAGAATTGTTTTTATGGGGTTGTTTAGAAGGGTTGTTTCACAAAAGATATTAAAAAAATATTACATATTAACCATCCCACAAATGTGTTAGAAGATATTATTGTTAGTATTCAGGTATTCATAATTACTGTTAAGAAGGTAAGTCCCCAATCACATTGGAGCTGAGGCCTGTGCCATGGTCTGGCTGATGTAAGCCTAAATTTCTAACCTTGCTTCCACCCTTCTTCCTCAGACTTCCTCAGACCTGCCAACCTCAGAGTAGAAGCTGAGGACAGCACTGCCCACCCTGAGGCCCATTGAGAGTTGGGATGTAATGGAACAAAATCAGAAATCCAATGCCAAATGAACATGTGGGATGCTTCCTCTCCTCTTCACAGTGCCCTAATTAAGATACAACGTGTTTTCCCCCTTGATCCGCTCTCATTTTCAGTATCACTTTACAGAAGTCCTATCAGTGTTTCTTCATATGCTCCATTTATTTTTCTTTGTGAAAATAAAAAGTAACCCTGCCAGAGACAGCCTTCATTGTTAATTTACATTCAGTCCACCTAAATGTTTTTCTCCAGAAATGAGAAAAATAAAACATACCCTGAGCATCCACTGCTGGGCATGGACAACAGTTCAGATACTGTCTTCTTAGAATTGCAGTCTTGGATCTTGGTGACACTTGCTCTGGGAGTTCCCTGAGGCAGCAAGGGGTAAGTTGTGCTCTCTAGAAAACCCCAAGGAGTGGGGTGGGGTGACACTGCAATCATGGAGACACCTGGCTCCCCAAACTTGTGCTCAACATACTTTCAAAGTTCTTTCCACAGATCTGTTCTTAAGGGTTGCTCTCCCCACCCACATGTGTCCTTGACCTTACCACTTTGGAACATTAGCTTCAAACTATTTTTATATTAGTGGTGATGGACTTGGCTAGGACACAAACTTGTCACCTTTGCTGGTCCTGGGACAGCACAGACCTTGGTGAGGGGGTAGATGTGCAGCCTGAGCAGCAAAAGGGAAGCTCTTGGTGTCGCCAGATAGGCCTGGAACCTGGAATCCAGCAGGAGCCCCTGGGGCCATTATGTAACATTTTTCTGTTAGCCCTTATCTTCTCCCTATCTGTCCTCACCTTGCACTCATTCTTTCTGGGCTCTCCTGTCCATTTTCCTTTCCCTAAGGGTGCTCACAAAACCACTACCTACAAAGCTGCTTCTTCAACCTACAGTGGGGCCAGCCCAGTCACTATGCCGACTAGACAGTGGTCTTAAAACAATTTGGTTGGTTTTCGTTCTTTTTGTTTGTTTTTGCTTTCTTTTTTTTTAATTTAATTTTTTTTAAAGATTTTATTTATTTGTTTGTCAGAGAGAGTGAGCACAGGCAGACAGAGAGGCAGGCAGAGGCAGAGAGAGAAGCAGGCTCCCTGCCGAGCAAGGAGCCCGATGCGGGACTCGATCCCAGGACGCTGGGATCATGACCTGAGCCGAAGGCAGCTGCTTAACCAATTGAGCCACCCAGGCATCCCTGTTTTTGCTTTCTTGCTAGCACATTTTCTGAAAGACTTTAGGGGCTTAGGTGCCCTTATAAAATTTTAAGTTTACTTCTAAAATGTTTATCATACATTTAATAGTAGAAAGGCATGTGATTTCAGGCTATACATTATAAGTATGTTTTAAATATATTTTCATTAAAGCCTTGGAGTTTCCAATTTAGCTCATTTAATTCATAAAAATGTCTACCATATAACCTAATGGATAAGGTGATCTTTACTGTCAAACCAGCCACCTAAACCAAGTTTAACTTCCAACAAAAAGTGTGACTTCAGGGCTGCCTGTGTGGCTCAGTTGGTTAAATGTCCAACTCTTGATTTTGGCTCAGGTGATGATCTCAGGGTCCTGAGACCGAGCCCCAAGTCAGGCTCCATGCTCTGTGTGGAGCCTGCTTAGGACTCTCTCTGTCCCTCGCTGCTCCCTTGCATGCACTCTCAAAACAAAACAAAAACTATGGCTTCATTTTTTAAAATCCAACCCAATGTGTTAATAAACACCCCTGTGATGCTTGTTATTCATTTCTAAATTCTAAGTTTAAGATACAGGAGATAAATAGATTGATCAAGCAATGGACAGATGGATAGATAGCTGGAAGGGAAGAAGGAAGGAAGGAGAACAGGAAGGTGGGTGTCTGGCCATGATTCTGAAACCAGCTCCCTTCAGTTCTCTTTAGCTAAAAAGTCTCTTTCCCAAAATTTTCCCTCAGGAACTATACATTTCCAAGTTGTCCCACTTTCTTAGCACACCAGAGATTTATTTCACCCTGGAGAAGGGAATGACAGTAAAATTGAAAATGGGTCAAAGATAGGGTTTCTTTTTTTTTTTTTTTTAACATTTTATTCATTTATTTGACAGACAGAGATCACAAGTAGGCAGAAAGGCAGGCAGAGAGAGAGGAAGGGAAGCAGGCTCCCTGCTGAGCAGAGAGCCCAATGTGGGGCTCGATCCCAGGACCCTGGGACCAGGACCTGAGCCAAAGGCAGAGGCTTTAACCCACTGAGCCACCCAGGTGCCCCAAAGATATGGTTTCTTTAAAGAAATGGACAAATGCAATTGTGGGAGGGAGGGCTGAGTTCCCAGGCAGACAATTTTTAAGAAAGAGGCCATATGGAGGACCTAAAAACTGATTCCCCTGCAGCCCACACACCCAGGTTCAAAGACTTATACTGTTCTGTCAGTCTGGGCCCCTGAATTACTATAATGGGGCATGCAGCATACCTGTCCTGGGGATGCAGCAGAAATGAATCATGGATGTTTTTGTTGTAATAAGCCACTGAGACCTTGGACAGGTTTCTTAACACAGAATAGCCTAATCTATGTAAACATGTACATAATAAGCTACTATTGAAATCAGGTCCCTACCTGTATCTTTGTCTATATTTCAACTGATCTGAAATTCAGCAGTTGAAGAACAATTCTTGCCCAATCCTTTCTCAAACTCTCTATCCAAATATTACCCTTTAAGACCCAGATTTTCCTTAGTATCTTTCTTTGCTCTCTCAACTCACAGTGTTCATTTTTTTTCCCCCTCTGAACTAGACATTTACCAAAAGACGCAGCTCCTATGCCTCCAGGATTCATTCAGGCAGCATAAATGGGTAATTGGGAGAACTGGAGGGAACTTGTCTTCCCTAAAGGCATCTCAATTTAATTAAAACAAAAGAAAGAAGCTCACTTTCCCAGGCAAATAAATATAGCTCTGGTCTGCTGAGTTGTGACCTTTGTAGAATTCATAAGAAATTCATTTCTTTTCCTGGAGTTTTACACTATTATTTTGAGCTTTCACTTTGTCTTTATAAGTAGTAATGAATAAAAAGTGTTTAAAATTTTTTAAGTGTTTACTGCTTCTCTCTCAGCAAGAATAGAAGTTTCCTGCAGACAAGGATTACTTTGCCTCAGCTCTGGGTTCTATACAGATTCTGAGACAGTGCATTCATAAATGGTTTTGATATGATCTGCTTTGAGGAAGAGAATGTATGTTATAAATTACAGCATAATTAGTGCAGATAGTATATTTTGTTAGTATGCCTCAGCCACCAGGCCTTTCTCTTCCTTAACATCCCTGCATCATGGTAAAATGCCAATAATGCCACTATCCTTCCTAAGTGTTATTCTCATCATCTCTGAATGAGTTAGTGTAGGGGGTGGGCTGGATAAGCTGAAAATGCTGTCCTCTGGTTGATGTGAACCCTAGGACAATTTCTCTAGGAAGTTTCTGGACTCGAGTTGACATGGCATGGGCTTGCACCTGGAAACAAAGGATTCTTCTTTAAAAATAAGATCTCACTGTCAGTCCTTATGAATTGACTCCAGTTGCTACTCTATCCTGGTTAGGGCAAACCAGCTCCTATTCCCTGCAGAGGTTTTGGGAGTTAACCTAGGTGTTGCTACCTTTACCTATTTCAACTTCATTTACTTATGACTAATTAAATACATGCATTTAATGTCTTAATCCCTGCTGGTATACAACGCTCCCATCACAGCAGAACATTCCTCACCACACCCCCCAATATCAAGCCTACTAATTGCCTTCAAAAACACAACAAGGGAAGTTTTCCTGTCAGGGATACACCTGTTCTCGATGAGATTTTTCCAATATTGTCCACAATTTTATCATTTCAAACAGCTTTTTAATCTAGCAGAGAATAAAAAGTTCAGCAGGAAAATTGTTTTGATCTTGGGAGAAATTGCTGCTGGTATTACTGGAAACCAGAAGTGGGCTCCATTCAGAGAATATCTGATTGCCATCCTTACTATCTCATTCATTCTCATCCAGGAGCTAAAAAACCCTCTGCCCACTTCCAGGTGCTGAGATACGTTACAGCAACTAGAATCATCACCACCGTCATCAGCTCACTCTTCCTCTACTGGTAAGGAACACTGGACCAGAGCATGGAGTCCAGAGACCCAAGGGGAAGACACTGGCTGATTTCTGATATGGAGTCAAGTCCCAGTCTCACCGCTGAAGTGATGGCCTGTTGCTCAATCCTTACACTTAAGTGTGGCCCTATTGCATTCCTTATTCAGCCTGCATTCCTGATCTTTTTCCTCAGAATCACTATCTGGGTCCAAGAATCTTCTTCCCTATCTCTGGCTTCCGTTGCTATTTGTAATATCTGCTCCCTCCTTTCCTGTTATCTTTCAAGACTTACTTTAGAATCTACCGATTTTGTAGCATGAGTCAACCTCTTACTCCCAAAATAAAGATATCCTTATTTCCTCCCAGGCCTCCCTCATTTGTACATGCTATTCCTCCTGCCTAGAGCATGAATCAGAGCCCAAATCCACCATCTCAGAGATGTGTGCACTGTTGGGGGTAGAAGATGGGTAGATGGGCCGGGGCTCTTGAAATCTTCCCTGAACACTTCTTCCACCTGTAGGTGTGGGCAGGTGCCCATTTTTTGTTAGTCCAGTACAGCTTCAAGTCCTCTCTCAACCTCATGACTGGTATTCCTCTAATGACCTCCTTCCTGCCAGACTGTAGACAAGTTGAGAGCACAGGGCCCTTTGTTAAGGAAAGGAAAAAAGGAAGGAAGGAAAGAGTGTTTTAAGAAGAGTAAGTTTTCCCCCCTTTTTAAGGATTTATTTACTTGAGAGAGAGCAAGGGGAGGGGCAGAGGGGAGAGAATCCTCAAATAGACTCCCTGCTGAGCACAAAGCTGGACATAGGTCTCAATCCCAGGACTCTGAGATCATGGTCTGAACTGAAACCAAGAGCTGGCCAGCTGGCTGCTTTACCAACTAAACCACCCAGGCGCTCAATTCTTTCTTAACCTACCATATCATTATCATAATAGCTCATTACCCTTGAAATGTAACAGAACAGTTTGAAAATGCACCTAAAATACTAAACAAATGAAAACATGAAACACTTGAAGAAAAAATAATTGGTAAGTGATTACAATTAATTGTCTACTTTTAATTAAAGGTCACTTCAGTCAGAAACTTACTAATGCAGAATGTAACCTCTCCCTTACATCTCTTGAGGAGGAACAAAACACAGAGTCCCTTGGGCCAGCAATCTAACAAGCTGTGAATTCATAAATCATACTACCTTTGGGGGATTCCAATTACTGGTGGGAAATCATTTGTTTTTTAAAAGTCAGTGTCAGTAATACACCAAAATGCTCATAAATCTTGAGTCTGACCAACCAGCAATTTAACAACAGTGGATTTTAGGATGAAGGGACCAGGGAAAAAGAAGAAAATCTATTTGATTGTTAGCTCTAGGAACATTTCACCTTGTTTGAAGGTAATCTAGACTTTGGATCCTATTTGGAAACCATTATCTGTGGCCCTTCTGGGGTAAAACGCCCCCAGAAAGCCATGGACTTGAGTTGTGGGCAACCTAATTAATGTAAATGGCCTCTAACTTTAACCCAAGACCATGAACAATGCCTACCTACCTATTTCACAGTTTACAGGAATGAGATTAATGAGCCACTTCCTTAGGAGGCCAGAGAGAATCAGAAGCAAAAATATATCCTCTTTACTGTGGCTGCCTTCGATTTGTGTTATGAAGGTTTAGGTAGGTAGAGCAGAGCTCCAGGGACTGGAGCAGCTCCTTCCATAACTGGTAAACACACAGACTATCCAAAGATGCACAGATAATTCTACTGTTGTAATAGGATTAATTTTGTTAAATAACCCGTGCTATCTGCCCAATGCATGCTGTGATAGAAACAGGCAGTCCAAAGGCAGAAGTTAGTCTCTGCCACCAATGAGTCTAGTGTTTAGACAAACAATTAATACTCATTAATAAGTAATAGTTTAAATTTAGAATGAGGTTTCAATAAGAGAAGGGACAAAATTCATTGAGAGAGGAAGTAATCCTCTGTCAGAAATGTTCAGGGAAATCTTGGGGCACCCGAGTGGCTCAGTGGGTTAAAGCCTCCGCCTTGGGCTCGGGTCATGATCCCAGGGTCCTGGGATCAAGGTCCGCATTGGGCTCTCAGCTTGCTGGGGAGCCTTCTTCCCTTCCTCTCTCTCTGCCTGCCTCTGCCTACTTGTGGTCTTTCTCTGTCAAATAAAATCTTTGAAAAAAACATTCAGGGAAATCTTTACAGAAAAGAATGGACTTCAAAGAATTAATAGGGATTTTGTAAATGAAAAGGTAAAGAGGCATTCTTGGCACAGTAACATCACATGCAAAGAAACCAGTTTGAAGTACTACAATGTATTCATGGGGTGCCTGGGTGGCTCAGTGGCTTAACCATTTGACTTTTGATTTCAGCTCAGGTCAGGATCTCAGGGTCCTAGGATAGAGCCCCGCATTGGGCTCTCTGCTTCTCCCTCTCCCTCTGCCCCTCCTCCAGTTCATACTGTCTCAAATAAGATCTTAAAAGAAAAGAGAAATACAATGTGTTCAGTGACCAACAAGAGGATTGAAAGTCCAGAACAAGGCTGAATTGAAACTTTAGGTGGCCTCATCTTTGGAGCACCCACTTTTAAACATACTGAGTATTGTAAATGCTCCATTAGATTATTCTTGGGCTTCGTAGGAAGGGGGAGAAGGGTTTTCCATGAAATTAATATTCTTGGGTGGTTTCTAAAAAGTATTTGAGAACTTGTTGCTGTGCCCACATTGCTAGTCGCTTGGCTGAGTGACCATCAGTGAAGAGAGGGCTCCAGGGTTAGGCCAAACAGGGAGTGTGCTGGAGAAGGAATGAGGACTTCTGATTCTCATTGCGATAGGGATAACTCGACAGGTGAATCTTAAGAATTAAACCACAGGGGTGTGTCTGAGTCACCCTTCTGTACAGAAATAGCTCCACATCTTCCTAGATTATATGGGTTCTCTCTGAAGGTGTGCATGGCACAGAAAGCTCTCTTTTGACCATTTTCTTTGGCTGTTGCATCATTGCTAAAAAAAGATGTGCATCATACATCACTTGGAGCACATAATCACAGAGCACTGAAATGTAAGCAGAACAGATTATCATTATCTTCTTGGTGACAGATGAATGTGAGATTTGTATCCAATATCAGAACCTACAAGATGACCCTATGATGGGGACTAAATACCACATATATATGTATATACAAATACATATATAAACACCCCCACCCCCACAGGTAACTGTGGAACACTTGCACATATACCCACGTTTTCCATTAGATAGAATTATTATCACCTTTACCAGATACTAAAAAGATTTTATGTCTGAAATTGGCAGCAAAAACAAATCCACATTCAACACCACCTCCTCTTTTCAAATAGACTTCAGTTTAATAAATAAAGGATAGTGAAAATTGCTTCTACCAATCCAGGATTGATTCAGTTGTTTTAGAGTTTGCTTACTATCTGTAATTCAGCCAGTCTTCTGGGTAGTGAATCGTTCCTCAGTTAAATTACATGATGTATGCTATATTTCTAATTAATTGCCTCTAACTCTTGTTAGCCACCAAACTCAATTTCTAACTCACAAGATTTTTCTAGAACTGGCTGGATTGTTATTGGATCCCTGAATTGTACTTTCAAGGGAATTGGGTAGACACTTTACCCCATCTCAGAAGGCTAAGGGAACAAAGTCAGCTATTTATTACCCCAAGTATCCATTTTGATTTTTGAAAACTACCTTCAAGATAAAAGAAAAATTGGAAAAATGCTAAATTTTAGAATGCCTATTTGATTTAAGTTATACCAATATGAATATTTTGGGGATTATGAGTTTATTACACAAACACACACACAGGCCATTTCTGAGATTTGTTGCTTTTTCGAGGCAACTGATGATTAGGGTTTAGGTAAGTATGTTGGTAACTGGAACTTGCCATATAAGCGAAGCAAGCCAGCCAACAAGTAGCTATACCAAACTCAGAACTCTACAAAAGCTTAGGGAGAAAAAAGCCTCCAGCTGCTTTCCAGCATATGCTGAAACATCTGATTGTTTCATGCATTCAATAATGCCCCACATGGGATTCAGTCAAACCCTTACTCTATCTTCTAGTTTAGGGTCTTTTCAACTGGACCTGGATCTGTGGCTCCTAAATTTTGGGTCCTTTTTTATTTACTTCCAAACTGTAATCTTCTGTCCCAGGAAGGACAATCAGATTTTATCTACATGCTAACTAGAGAGCAGAGCTCAGAGAAAAAAATGGGATGCCAGGAGATTTCTGTTCCTACCAAGAAGATGGACTACTCAGACCGAAAGAAATAAAAGGCTCATTCCAGAAGAACTGGATGTTGGATAAATTACAACAAAGTTCAAAACATTGCTGAGCTCATACCCCTGTTTACTGCAGTATTTACAATAGCAACCCAAGTGTCTGTCAAAAGATGGTTGGATGAAGATGTGATTTTATATATGTAATGGAATATTACTCAGCCAGTAAAAGGATGAGATTTTTTGGCATTTGCAACCACTTGAATGGAGCTAAAGAATATGCGAAGTAAAAGAAGTCAGATAGGGAAGATAAATACCATAGGATTTCACTTATATGTGGGATCTAAAAAGAAAAAAATGTACACACAAACAGAAAGCATTAATAGACCCATAAATACAGAGAGGAAACATGGTTACCAGAAGGGAGAAGAATGCGGGATGGGTAAAATAGATGAAGGGGAGTGGGAAGTACAGGCTTCCAGTTATGGGATGAATAAGTCAAAGGTATGAAACGTAAAGCACAGAGAATATAGTCAATCCTATTGTAATAGTGTGTATGGTGACAGATGGGAGCTACACTTATGGTGAGGATTATATAATAAATAAACACATCAAATCACTATGCTGAACACCTAAAACAAATATAACATTGTATGTCAACTATACTGCAATAAAAGCAAACAACATTGCTGAGCTCACAAAAAATGGAGCTAAGGGAAATTACCAAGGGAAAGACAAGCAAACGCAACAATGAAGTGAAGGTAAATAAAATCACGGTAGTAAATAATCAAATGCCTTTACCAAGAATTACGTAATTTGGAATTAATGGCTGGCCATGCAGGAAATTGGAAAACAACATTGCCTAAGTTTGAGCAAAATCTAATGTAAGGAACTGAGATGCTCTCCTCACCACACACACACACACACACACACACACACAGCCAAAGACTTGAAAATAAAAAGCCAGAGAAAAAAAAATAATATTCTGCCTAAAGGAAGCAAAGGGAGATGACAAGGAAATCTCCCTGTCTCTATCACAGCTCTGTTAGAACTAATAATTACAACCGCACCATCTCCTTTGTGTATAGGTAACCATGGACCTGGCCCCACCTGGGTCTGGATATTGAGTGTGTATTACACTCATGGACAGAAAAATGAGCAAAGAGCAAATTTAGTATTACCTCTTGCCTTTAACTGAGATCAAACAAATTCTCTTTGGAGGAAAACAGAGCAACCCTGGCCCTGCTAGAAAACCCACAGATTAAGTTCAGATAAATATGGGCTCACAATAAAAAAAAGATCAAACATTGTAAGGAAACAAGCTACCATGAGAAAGAATCAATAAAATAAATGAAGAAACAAAATACAGGATCCCTAAAGCACTGGTAACTTAGAAATATCACATAAAAATATAGAAAAACTGAATTAAATGGTTTAAAGAAAAAATATGTTACATTAAAAATGAGAAAGGATACAAGAGATTACTAATAATGGCAAGAAAGATTTAAGGAACAAACAAAAAAAATTATTTTTAAAAAATATAAGTATTGAAATTAAAAAAGGGTGGGTTGAACAGCTGGCTATACAGGTTATTAGGAAATTACAAACATGGAAGAATTACACGGAACATGCCTCAGACAGATAAGGAAATGACCAAGTATGAATGAGATGTTAGGAAACACAGAGGATGGAATGACCAGCTCTAACATGGGAGCCTAATCAGGGTCTGTGAAGGAGGGAAGAGGATGAGAACTCTGAGAAAAAGGCAGACCAAGCTCTTTCTAGGAACATAGATTCAATACACCTCAACAAAATATTAGCCAATTTAGAAAAAGTTAATATAACTTATCAAGACACAGCTGGGTGTATCTCATAAATTTGACTTAAGAGGATGTTGTTTCTATTAACCCAAAATCTATGACACTAGTACAGCAGAAATGATGTATGATTATCAACAGATGAAGAAAAATATAAAATTCAGCATTCTTGACTAAAATTCATTGAAACTTAGAAATAAAGGGAATTTCTCTAACTTAATAAAGTATAGCTACCAAAAACCTACAAAAAATATTCTTCAGGATGAAAATTTAGAACCATTCCCTTCAAAGTAAGAACCAAGTCAATGTTGCTCATTCTATTCCACACTGTATTATAGTTCCTAGGCAGTTTAGGAAGACAAGGAGAAAATTATAATATAAAAGATGAAAAAGGACATCTTTATTTGTAAGTGATGTAATTTTTATATAGAACAGTCCAAGAAAATATTGTGATAGCTAAGAATGTCAAAGTTATAGCACATAAGATCACTATGTAAAAGTTTTATACACAACAGAAAAATTATTTTCTATACAAAAATACCAAATAAGAAAAAGAAGATTTTTTTGAGGAGTCAAGATGGCAGAGAAGTAGCAGGCTGAGATGACATCAGGCAGCAGGAGATCAGCTAGATAGCCTATCAAACCATTCCGAACACCTACGAATCCAACAGGAGATCGAAGAGAAGAAAAACAACAATTCTAGAAACAGAAAATCGACCACTTTCTAAAAAGTAGGACAAGCAGAGAAGTGAATCCAACACGACGGGAAGATAGACCCCAGGGCGGGGGGGCGGCTCCCGGCAAGCAGCGGAGCACAAAATCAGGACATTTAAAAGTCTGCTCCACTGAGGAACATGGCTCCAGAGGCTAAACTGCGGTGAAGACCTCATGGGGACAGCATGGACTCAGGTCCCCCGGGGCCACAGAAGGATCAGGGGTGTCTGAGTGTCGCAGAGCTCACAGGTATTAGAGCGAGGAAGCTGGCTGCGGAGACAGAACCGAGGTTTCCTAGAGCCGTGCTCTGTGACACGGGCCGGTGCTCTGTACAAGGGGTACCCACAAGATCCAGGGAGACTCCGACCCGGGAGAGCTCAGGGATCTACAGGGTTCAGAGACTCCAGGTGGGACTCTGCTTGGCCACAGGCTGGGTGAGCTCGGAGCGCTCCCAGAAGCCAGTGAGATGGGACTGATTATGCACGATTTTCTCCAAGCGTGGCCGGAGGCTGGGGAGACGGGAGTGATTAAACGCTTTTCTCTGAAGGCGCACTGAAGACTGGGGCCCCTAGCTCTTGGCTCCTCTGAACCGGAGATTGGGAGGCCGCCATTTTTATTCCCGTCCTCCGGAACTCTATGGAAAGCGTTCAGGGAACAAAAGCTCCCAAAAGCGAACCTGAGAGGATTACTTAGCCTGGCCCCTGGTAAGGGCGGTGAAATTCCGCCTGGGGCAGAGACACTTGAGAATCACTACAACAGGCCCCTCCCCCAGAAGATCAACAAGAAATCCAGCCAAGACCAAGTTCACTTAACAAGGAGAACAGCGGATTCTTATCTGGACAAAATGACAAGGCGGAAAAACTCACCACAAAAAAAAAGAACAGGAGGCAGGACCCAAGGCTAGGGACCTAATCAATACAGACATTGGTAATATGTCAGATCTGGAATTCAGGACAAAGATTCTCAAGATTCTAGCCAGGCTTGAAAAAGGCATGGAAGATATTAGAGAAACCCTGTCAGGAGAAATAAAAGCCCTTTCTGGAGAAATAAAAGAACTAAAGTCTAATCAAGTTGAAATTTAAAAAGCTATTAATGAGGTGCAATAAAAAATGGAGGCTCTTACTGCTAGGATAAATGAGGCAGAAGACAGAATTAGTGATATAGAAGACCAAATGACAGAGAATAAAGAAGCTGAGCAAAAGAGAGACAAACAACTACTGGACCACGAGGGGAGAATTTGAGAGATAAGTGATGCCATAAGACGAAACAACATTAGAATAAATTGGGATTCCAGAAGAAGAAGAAAGAGAAATAGGAGCAGAAGGTATACTGGAGAGGATTATTGTAGAGAATTTCCCTAATATAGCAAGGGGAACAAGCATCAAAAACCAGGAGGTGCAGAGAACACCCCTCAAAATCAATAGGAATCGGTCCACACCCCGCCATCTAATAGTAAAATTTGCAAGTCTTAGCAACAAAGAGAAAATCCGGAAAGCAGCACGGGACAAGAAGTCTGTAACATACAATGGTAAAAATATTAGATTGGCAGCAGACTTATCCACAGAGACCTGGGAGGCCAGAAAGAACTGGCATGATATATTCAGAGCACTAAACGAGAAAAACATGCAGCCAAGAATACTTTATCCAGCTAGGTTATCATCGAAAATAAAAGGAGAGATAAAAAGCTTCCAGGACAAACATAAACTGAAAGAATTTGCAAACACCAAACCAGCTCTACAGCAAATATTGAAAGGGGTCCTCTAAGCAAAGAGAGACCCTAAAAGTATTATCAGAAAGGAACAGAGACAACATACAGTAACAATCACCTTACAGGCAATACAATGGCACTAAATTCATATCTCTCAATAGTTACCCTGAACGTAAATGGGCTAAATGCCCCAATCAAAAGACACAGGGTTTCAGAATGGATAAAAAAACAAAACCCATCTATATGCTGCCTACAAGAAACTCATTTTAGACCTGAAGATACCTCCAGATTGAAAATGAGGAGGTGGAAAACAATTTACCATGCTAATGGACATCAGAAGAAAGCTGGGGTGGCAATCCTTATATCAGATCAATTAGATTTTAAGCCAAAGACTATCATAAGAGATGAGGAAGGACACTTCATCATACTCAAAGGGTCTGTCCAACAAGAAGATCTAACAATTTTAAATATCTATGCCCCTAGCATGGGAGCAGCCAACTATATAAACCAATTAATAACAAAATCAAAGAAACACATTGACAAGAATACAATAATAGTTGGAGACTTTAACACACCCCTCACTGAAATGGACAGATCATCCAAGCAAAAGATCAACAAGGAAATAAAGGTCTTAAATGACACACTGGACCAGATGGACATCACAGATATATTCAGAACATTCTACCCCAAAGCAACAGAATACACGTTCTTCTCTAGTGCCCATGGAACGTTCTCCAGAATAGATCATATCCTGGGTCATAAATCAGGTCTCAACAGGTATCAAAAGATTGGGATCATTCCCTGCATATTTTCAGACCACAATGCTCTGAAGCTAGAACTCAATCACAAGAGGAAATGTGGAAAGAGCACAA
>ML103753.1:0-23661 GCA_003697995.1 Taxidea taxus jeffersonii | reverse complement strand
AGCAAACTCAACACCCAAAGAACAAATAATCCAATCAAGAAATGGGCAGAGGACATGAACAGACATTTCTGCAAAGAAGACATCCAGATGGCCAACAGACACATGAAAAAGTGCTCCACATCACTGGGCATCAGGGAAATACAAATCAAAACCACAATGAGATACCACCTCACACCAGTCAGAATGGCTAAAATGAACAAGTCAGGAAACGACAGATGCTGGCGAGGATGTGGAGAAAGGGGAACCCTCCTACATTGTTGGTGGGAATGCAAGCTGGTGCAACCACTCTGGAAAACAGCATGGAGGTTCCTCAAAAAATTGAAAATAGAGCTACCTTATGACCCAGCAATTGCACTCCTGGGTATTTACCCTAAAGATACAAACGTGGTGATCCAAAGGGGCACGTGTACCCGAATGTTTATAGCAGCAATGTCCACAATAGCCAAGTTATGGAAAGAACCTAGATGTCCATCAACAGATGAATGGATAAAGAAGAGTGGTATATATATACGATGGAATACTATGCAGCCATCAAAAGAAATGAAATCTTACCATTTGCAACGACATGGATGGAACTAGAGCGTATTATGCTTAGTGAAATAAGTCAACTGGAGAAAGACAACTATCACATGATCTCCCTGATATGAGGAAGTGGAGATGCAACGGGGGTGGGGGTTAAGGTGGTAGGAAAAGAAAAAATGAAACAAGATGGGATCGGGAGGGAGACAAACCAAAAGAGACTCTTAATGTCATCAAACAAACTGAGGGGGGTGGGGGGCAGAGGGGTTGGGAGAGGTTGGGGGGGTTACATTATATGTTTAAATTTAAAAAAAGCTTAATGAAGATAAAATAAAAAAAAAGAAAAAGAAGATTTTTTAAAAGATAAATTGCCATGGCAACCAAAATATAAAGTAACTTGTCATAAACTTAATGACATTTGATGTAATTGTAAAAGTTTGATGAACTGCATTAAGAAACAAAATAAATGGGAAAAATACAATCATAGGGAGCCTAAGCATCACAAACGTATCTGTTCTCCTGATTTAATAAAATTTTATTATTATCCCAACAGATTTAATGTTTGTATGCATCTGTAAGTCAGACTCATAAGTTTTATCCTGAAGATCAAGGCCAAAATAACCTTCATACATGTATTAATTAGGATATTGTTAGTTCCTAGAGCAAACACATTCAATTGTTTCCCAGGAGGTTTTTTTCTCACATAAAAATCCAACCTGAGTGGTTCTTCTCAGCCACCAATCTTCCATGTGGTCCTTTGGACTCAAAGGCCCCCATATTTAGCTGGCCAATGAGGAAAGAGTACAGATAGAAATTGCTCCTAACGTGCCTTGTTCCAGCAGTGACATAGGACACTCCAGCTGGAAACCTTTAATTTAAGAGAGACTAGAGGCTAAAGTCTAGCAACAAGCCCAAGAAAAAGTAGAATTAGGTTTAGGGAACCACTAGCCACTCTGCCTTGACACTCCTAAAACAAAAGAAGGCAAGGTACTTTATTCTATTGGATTTCAATACAATATAAAGCTACAGACACATATTCTATAATGTGTATTATACTATACATATTTTATATACAGAAACTATGTTTATATATTATATAATTGTATATATTATATATGTGTACATATAAAACAGTACAGACATAAAGGAATTGAAAAAACAAGCTTTAAAATTCAGAAAAAAGAACCACAAATATATGAAAACTTGGTATATCATGTAAAGGTCATTTGGGGGCACCCAAATGGTGCCTCAGTCATTAAGCATCTGCCTTCTGCTCAGGTTATGATCCCAGGATTCTGGGATCAAACCCCACATTGGGCTCCCTGTTCAGTGGGGAGTCTGCTTCTCTCTCTCTCTCTCATACTCCTCCTGTTTGTGTTCCCTCTTTCCCTGTCTCTCTGTCAAATAAATAAATAAAAGCTTAAATTTTTACAAAGGTCATTTCAAATAAATAAGAAAAAGATAATGAATAATCCTAGACATCTGCTTATAATATGGAAGGACAAAATTGGAACCTACCTTATACTATATACGAAAACAAATTCAATGTAAACTAATTGTATGTGAAAAGCAAAACTATAAATATTTTATAAAATGATATGGGTGAATATCTTTTTGTCACAGAAGAGGAAAAAGTGTCAACATACAAAAAAACACCATAAAACAAAGGGGAAGATAGTGATAAATGTGGCTATATTAAAATTAGAATTTCCATTTGCTAAGATACAATAGAGAGGAAAATACAAGTTACAAACTAGAATAAGTCTGTTAACATATATGCCCAAAGTATATGAGTCCTTATACATCAATAAGATAAACGTACTGATATAAAAATGGGTAGAGAAGGGGTGCCTGGGTGGCTCAGTGGGTTAAAGCCTCTGCTTTCGGCTCAGGTCATGATCCCAGGGTTCTGGGATCAAGCCCCGCATCGGGCTCTCTGCTCCTCAGAGAGCCTGCTTCTTCCTCTCTCTCTCTCTCTCTCTCTCTCTCTCTCTCTCTCTGCCTGCCTCTCTGCCTACTTGTGAACTCTGTCAAATAAATAATAAAAAAAATGGGTAGAGAATATAAATTGATTAACCTTTTCATACCCATGAAATTGCCAGAAATTTTCAAATCAAAGAATACCGAAAGTTTTTAAGAATGTGAAATAAGAACTTTTATAGACTGTTGGTGAGGGTATAAATGATATAATCACTTTGAATAACACTTTATTTTTCACACTGTTGTTTGGAAAACAGTTACTGTAAAATTGAAGAGGCACATACCTCCCAACACAGCAAATTTCACTTCTAGTTATATACTCCAGAGAATCTCTAATGCCTGTACCCCAAGGCACAAATACTAAATCTTCAAATCAGCATTGTTTATAATCGTAAAAACCTGAAAATAACCTAAATGTTCACTGACAAGAGAATGGATGAATTGGAATACTTGATAGCAACGAAAATAAATGAAATGTCTTCACATGCATGACCATGAATGAATCTCAGAAACACAAAGTAGGGGGAAAGAAGCAAGTTGATAAATAATATATATAGTATTTCTTTATACAAAATTCAGAATCAAAACTAAATAATATATTGTGGAGGACACATTAGCTACATAAAACTATAATGAACAGGGACACTGGGGTGGTACAGTTGGTTAAGCGTTTGATTCTTGGTTTCAGCTTAGGTCAGGATCTCATGGTCCTAAGATCAAGCCCTGCCCTGCTCCATGCTCAGCAGGGAATCTGCTTAAGATTCTCTTTCCCTCTCTCTCTCTCTGCCCCTCCCCCCTTTCTCACTCTTGGTCTAAAATAAACAAATCTAAAAGAAAGCTTGTAAGGAACAGCAAGAAGATAAACTTGAACTACAATAGTGGTTATCCTGGGGCAATGGGAAATGGGGTGTGATCAGGAAGGGAACACAGGCGACTTCAATTAGATTAGTAACATTTAACTTTGTACACAGTGGTTTGCATAGAACTTCATTTCACTTAGTTGCAAACCTTATTTCCATATTTATTTATATGTGTGAAATATTGGTAATAATTTCAATTTTTAAAGAATTAATATATATACACATATACAGCAATATAATTCCAGATTCAGTTGTTTACTTATTCCTTCTCTCAATATCCTCTTCTGTAAAATAGCCCTTTCCTTACATCTAAAACCTGTGCTTTGGAAATAGAACACATAACAAAAGCTAAGTGATTATTTTAAAATGCAGCAATAAATTTTTGTGTATTTATCTTCTTGGCTCTGTCATTTAGTGGCTGTAGGACCTTGGGAAAGTTATTTAATAGTTCTCAGTTTCTTCATCTGTATTACAGAAATAGTAGTACCTATCCCAGTGTGTTGTTGAAAGGATTAAATAAAATGATGAATTTAAAGAATCAGTTGTTTTAGTAGAACGTAGTAGAAAAAAAAAAATCACTCAGACTGACTGAAGCAAAAGAGAATTTGTTTAAAAGATTAGCGATTTCACTTAACCCCAAAAGCTGTGCATGCATTTGGGCCTCCTGTGGGACCAAAACCAATAACTGAAGAACTTCAAGAAACAGTTGGTACTTCAAGAAGTTCCTTTCTCTCTCTGGAGCTGTGCAGGTTCCTACCTCTGCCTCTCTCTCTTCCTGGACTTCACTTTTCTTTACGTTCCTCTCTGCAACTTTGGGATAAAAGCCCCTCCCTCCCACCCACCCCCCACAATAGCATCCAAGTTAAAGAATGAATGCCAACTATCCATTCACAATCAAAATTCCAAATTCCCAGAGTACATTCCAATTGGGTGAGGTGTATCCCTGGCCCAGCCAGCTGTGGCAGAGGCACAGGGACACAAAGTATAAACATGGTCTTTCTATTATCCTTGTAGCATCTGACACTGCTCAGGTACTTGATATATGAATTTTGTGGTTATTACTAATCAAAATGCCAGGATAAATTAATATCATCTCGTTCATCCTATAACCTTGCCTTACATGTGTGAGATTTCTCTCCCAGGTAATTACAGAAAAACCCAGGGAAATTAATTGTTTATTGTGTTTTGTAGTGCATTATTCAATTCCGAGAAGTTACTCCTTAGGATGGAAATGGAAGACTAAGATTATTCAAATGAACTTCACACCCAAGTTCATTCAAAGCCTCTTAAGCCCCAAGATCTCAGCAAATGCAGTTGTTGATGGGAGGTGACTTTTCTCACCAAGATCCCTATAAGGAACAACACAGTGAGGGGCCATTGATATGGCAGGTTTTCACAAACTTTGTTGAAAGGTTTTGATAAACTACTTATTTATAGGAGGATGTGGTAAAGAAAAATCTTTATAGATGCCATTGGGTTGCTTAAACAGAAATGGATAAACTCAGCAGGTATGAAACACAATGTGAGTCCATTGTTTTGTGTTTCCCTTCGAACAATTAGACCTGTGATCAGGTATCACCTGGCCAAGTACCAGCACTCACTCATCCCAGATAATAGTGTGAGCAATCAGGACACCATTTTCTGGCATGGGGTGGGGGGAGGAGGGAGTTGGGGGCAGGCGGCCTCAGGGAGTGTGTTTCTCTAAGATCAACTTCAGAGAGCTGCATCTCCACAGCCTGACACAGGATGAATCACAGGTAAACATGTTGAATGTGTTGTGGAAAGAGTATAGCTCTTGGATTCAAACAAATTTTTTAAGGAAGGTTCAAATCTGGACTTTATCACTTTTAAGCTGTGTGATGTTAACTTATTTGACCTTTGGTTTCTTCATTTGTCAAATGGAGAATGAAGAATCCCTCCTTGGATGAACAGTTTTAGGGCTTAAAGCAGTAGATGGATATTCAGCTCCTGAGTCACCATGAACCAGCAAGAACAAATTAAGTATCTTTAGGAGACTAGAAGGCAATGCAAATAAGTAAAACAGGGTCGATAAAGGCAATAAAAGGAGATAAAAATTGGCTTACATTGGTATTCAAATTCAATTTTTAAAATGGGTTTTTGAGAACAAAAATCCCATTCAGGGTCTAGGTTTGTAATCTGGCATGGCATTCAATAAGTTTTAGTTTACCATTTTTTGTTTCCCTTTTCTGTTCTATGCAGACAATGTCCTCTCCCTTTTTTTCATCTATTCCAGTGACTCCTAATGAAGTGAGTTTTGAAAACCTCATTGAAAAGCCATTTTTGATGGTACTGACATTCACTAAGCAAAGGAATTAAGTGTGGTGGCTCATATAATAAAGAATCCTTCCATTCCTAAGGTGAAATATAGCTTAAGAATATCTTCTCCTAAAACCCAACTTTGTTTGTTTTTTTTTTAATGGAGACACAGGGATTTCTGAACCATTTTTTGATACACACTGCATTTTCAAGAATACAACTACCAGGGAAACTGAGCCAAAAATGTGCTTTGCTTTATGTGGAACTTTACCAGGCATCATTTGCAATAGACAGAATTATGTCCCCTCAAATTTGTATGTTGAAGCCCTAATCCCCCATTGCTATTTGTTATGTCCAAATAGCAATTACCTGACCTTTGGGAGGTAATTAGGTTTAGATGAGTTCATGTGGGGTCCTCCTGATGGGATTACCTCCCTTATAAGAAGAGACCAGGGAGCCCTCTTTCACCCTCACTACCATGTGAGCATACAACAAGGAAGCAGCTGTCTGCATGGTAGGAAGAATAAGGACCTTGCCAGAACGTGACCATGCTCACACCCTGATCATAGAATTCCAGCCTCCAGAACCATGAGAAATAAATGTCTGTTTTGAAACGACCCTGTCTATGACATTTTGTTATGGCAGTCCAAGCAGACTAAGACACCCTTCATCATTTCAGAAAAATCACATGAATGCAAGATGTCAGTTCTTCCCAGCGTGATCTATAGAGTCAATCGAAATCCTAGCAAGTTATTTTGTGAATATGAACAAATGGATTCTAAAATTTATATGGAAAGGAAAAAACCCATAATAGCCAATACAACACTGAAGAAAAATAAAGTTGGAAGACTGATGCTACACAACTTCAAGACTTAATATAAAGCTATAGTAATCAACAGAGTGGGATATTGGTAAAAGAACAAATAGATCAGCAGAACAGAACAAAGCCAGAAATAGACCTACATAAATGTAGCCACTTAAACTCTGGCAAAAGGCACAAAGACAATATAATGGAATAAAGATGACATTTTCAACAAATGATGTTAGAACAGCTGGACATCCACACAGAAGAAAAAAAAGATGTATTAGACAAAAATACCCTTAAAAAATAATTAACTCCAAATGTAAAGCACAAAACTGTAAATCTCCTAGAAGATTAGGGAAAACCTGGAGGACCTTGAGCATGGCAATACCTTTTTATATACAACAGCAAAGACACAATCCACGAAACAATTGGCTATTTGGACTTGGTTAAAATTTGAAACTTCTGCTCTGTGAAAGACAATGTCGAGAGCATTAGAAGACAAGACACAGACTGTGAGAAAATATTTGCAAAAGATACAACTGATAAAGGACTGTTCTCTAAGATACACAAAGAACTCAACAATACAAGAAACAACAATCTGATTTAAAAACGGGGCAAAGCGACGCCTGGGTGGCTCAGTTGGTTAAGCGGCTGCCTTCGGCTCAGGTCATGATCCCAGTGTCCTGGGATCGAGTCCCACATCGGGCTCCTTGCTCGGCAGGGAGCCTGCTTCTCCCTCTGCCTCTGCCTGCCTCTCTGTCTGCCTGTGCTCACGCTCTCTCTCTCTCTAACAAATAAATAAATAAAATCTTAAAAAAAAAAAAAACAGGGCAAAGCCTTTAACAGACTTCTCAACAAAGAAAATATGCAGATAGAAAATATGCTTATGAAAAATGCTTCACGTCATATGTTATCAAGGAAACACAAATTAAAACAATAAGATAATACTGAGCACCTATTAGAATGGCTAACATGCAAAACATTGGCAACATCAGATGTTGGTGAGGATGTAGAACAACGGGAGCGCTCATATATTGCTGATGGGAATGCAAAGTGATACAGCTACTATGGAAGATAGTTTGCTGTAAAACTAAACATCCTCTTACCACAGGATCCAGCAATCATGTTCCTTGGTATTCACCCAAAGAAGCTGGTATCTTAAGTCCATATAAAAATTTGCACATTTTAGAGCAGCCTCATTCATAATGGTCAACATCTGAGAGCAAACAAGATGCCAAATTATTTAATGAATAAATAAACTGTGCTACATTGGACAATAGAATATTTGTTTTTCAGCACTAAAAAGAAATGAGCTCTCAAGTCATGAAAAGACATGGAAAAACCTTAAATGCATATTACTAAATGAAACAGCCAATCTGTAAAGGCCATGAGCTCTATAATTCTACTGTAAGACATTCTGGAAAATGCAGAACTGGGAGGATGGGGGGTGATAAAAAGATCAATGGTTGTCTGGGGCAGGGTGGGGAGGGATAAATAGAGCACAGAAGGTTTAGGGCAGTGAAAATACTTTGTATGATATTATAACAGACATGTCATTATGCATTTATCCAAACCCATAAAATATGCAACATCAAGAATAAGCCCTGGGGTGCCTGGGTGGCTCAGTCAGTTAAGCATCTGCCTTCAGCTCAGGTCATGATCCCAGAGTCCTGGGATCAAGCCCCACACTGGGCTCCCTGCTCATTGGGGAGCCTGCTTCTCCTCTCTCTCTGCCTCCAGCTCTGCCTACTTATGCTTGCTTTATCAAGTAAATAAATAAAATCCTTAAAAAAAAAGAATAAACCCTAAGGTAAACAATAGACTTTAGGTAATTAAATCTGTCAGCGTAGATTCACCAATTTTAACAAGTGTACCACTGTAGTGGGGGATATTGATGTTGATAATGGACGAGGCTATACATGTATGGAGGTTGAGAGTATATGGGAAAACTCTGTTCCTCTCAATTGTGCTGTGAGCCCACAGTTACTCTAAAAAAAAATAATAATAATAAAATAAAATAAAGTAAAATCACATTAATGGAAGTAATGCCATCTAGTTTTTGAGTTACCAATAGAACACACCAGTAGAATTTTGAATTCAATGTGATTCTTCATAAAGCTATAAGCACTTAACTTCATTACATCTCCCAATATAGTCTTGCTCCAGCATTTTCATTTTGAAATACACATTAATTTACTATAATTATTTATCTTTCATATTTTTCTTACAGGTAAGGCATTATTATATTGACATTTTAAATTTTACAAATTTTATATTATAAATTTATAATATATTATACAACATTATATTATAGTAGATAGATTATATTATTGCTGAAATTTATTCCAGGGTGGTAAAGGAGACATTATAAAATACTTTCTATGAAAAAAGAGTGGAAACTTCAAGATGGTAGCATAGGAAGATCTTGAATTCACCTCCTCCCATGGTCTCACAAGATCTAGAGTTACATGTGGATCATTTCCTTTTTTAATAGATTGGAAAAATAGATGAACTCCTTCTCCACAACAAAGGATCAAGACCACATTGAGTTGAGTAGGAGAGGCAGAGATGAAGGCTCACAAAAAACCCCCACCCCTAGCATGATGACACACAATGGGTAGGGTTCTTACCAGTCTGGTGTTTCTTCCAGAGGATCTAGTAGTATTTAGTGCCCCATATTAAGCATCCCAACCCTTGGCATCTGTACTACAGAGATAAGACCCAAAATATCTGATTTTTAAAAAATCAATGGGGCTGACATCCAAAGGACCCAGAGTGCCATAAGAAATGGACAATTCCCCTTCTAAAGGGTTTACTCATAGTCTCAGTAACTCTGAGACACAGCAAAAATCAGCAGTTTGAAAACTGCCTTGACTACATGTGAAGGAAATTCATTTGCTAATCAAAAAGCATCTGCTGGAGGCCTGTGGACAAAGGAAATTCTGGAGGTACTAGTGGATGCCACTGTTGAACTCTCCACCTACCCTGTTATCACAGGTGGGAGAGCTCAAATATGGTACCCTGCTGCTTTACTAAGACAGGCAAGAGCAAGCAGTCACAGTACTGCCTGCTACCTTACTGAAGCCAGAGACCACAGGCAGTTGCAGCACTTCCCCACTCCCTGGATGAGGTAGAAGAGCACAGATGATCATGGCATTCTCCAGCTCCCATTCTAAAGCCAGTATGTGGGTACAGACAAGGCCCTCTTCCACTGCATTCCTGAAGCCTGCAGGAATGGGCACATTCAAGATATTTTCTCACTGTCTTTCTAAAGTCAGGGAGCGTGCTCTACCCCCTGTAGTCTCCAGCTTTCTAGCTAAAGCCAGTAGGTGCATGCTATCCACACAAAGGATGTCACTTGATCGCCTGATCCTGGTGGCCAAGGGGCTTGGTGTTATTGACCATAGGATTATAACAGTCAGAGAGCCCTTGGCAAGCTACCAAACCCAGGTCACTGCACAGACAACAAATTAAACCACAACCCCAGTCTTCCTGTAAAAAAGTCCAATTTACTTAGCCTGGGGTAGCAGCCTGAGAGACAGGTTTCAGGTTTCCCACACAGCTAGAGGATAAGGAGACACTTGCATGGAACATAAGCAAAGAGGCACCAATCCTTGTGCACATTGTTGGCCTTGCTACAGTTCAGTGAGGCCTCCCAGAACGGAGCTTATACATGTGCCTGAGGTCCTAATTTTTCCAACTGTTGCCGGGAACTCCTCTATATTCCCTGTCTAGAGATCAGCAGGGATTATGATTGTGGCCCCACAGGACTATATATTTGTGTACTATAAAATGTTGCTGTCTGAGGGGGTCTTCCAATCAGCCTGAAACTAGGTGTTAAACGAGATTCTTCCCCTTGGAACACAGACAGGTCTTAGCATACCCTCAACAATGTCTAAACTGCCTGATGTATTCTTGATATATCCAATTACAAGAGTATTAGAGACAGCCAAGAGCTAGGGCAAGCCTGAATGAAAAGTTTTATCACCTTCACAAAGTTATTTCTTCAAGGCTGAAAGAGGTAGCTATTTTGTCTAACATACAGAAACAGTCAAGAAAAATGAGGAAATAGATATGTTCAGAGTAACAAGGCATGAACCTCAGAAAAAACTTTAATGATACAGAAAACAGTAAAGAATTCTACATGAAAAAGAATTTAAAGTAATGATCATAAAAATGTGCACTGAACTTGAGAAAAGAATGGATGGACAAAGTGAAATTCAACAAAGATATAGAAAATAAGACTCAAACAGAAGTTACAGTGCTGGAAAATAAGATGACCAAACTAAAAAATACACTAGAGGGGTTCAACAACAGACTGGACAAAGTAGAAGAATGGATTTGTAAGGTGGAAGATAAAGTAATGGGACTCACCAGAACAGAGCAACAAAAAGAAAAAATGAATTTAACAGATGAAGATAACTTAAGGAACCGATGGCAAAACATTAAGCAGAATAATATTTGCATTATAGGTATCCCAGAAGGAAAGGAGAGAAAAGGGCAGAAAACATATTTGAAGTAGTAATGGCTGAAAAGTGCCCTAACCTAGGGAAGGAAACTGACCTCTAGGTCTAGGTAGTCCAAAGAGTTCCGAATACAAAGAATACAAAACATATAATTAAAATGTCAAAAGTTAAAAATGAAGAACTAATCTTAAAAGCAGTAAGAGAAAAAATTGTTACATGCAAAGGAAACCCCTCAAGACTATCAGATTTCTAACCAGAAATTTCCAGGACAGAAGTGAATGGCATGACATACTCAAAGTGCTGAGAGGAGAAGACTTTCAAACAAAAATGCCCAGGAAGGTTACCATTCATGCAAAAGCTAAAGGAGTTTATTGCCACTAACCAGCCTTATAAGAAATGTTAAAGGAACTTCTTTAGGCTGAAAAAAAATGCAAAAATTAGTAACAAGAAAACATACCAAAGTAAAAATCTCACTGGAAAACACAAATGTATAGTAAATGTACTGGATTAATCACTTGAAAAATTACTATGAAGGTTAAAAGATAGAAGTAGTAAGAAAAACTACAACAGTTACGGGATACATATTAAGATAGAAAATGGGACATCAAAAACAAAATGGGAGGAAGTAAATATGTAGATTTTTGAGAGGTATCAAATTTAAGTTGGTATCAGCATACAAATTAAAAAAAGACTGTTATGTGTGTGTGTGTATATACACACACATGCATGTATATATATATATAGAGAGAGAGAGAGAGATGTATGTAAACCTCATAGTAAGCACGAAGCAATAGCTTATAGTAAACACACACAAAAAAAATGAGAAAGGAATCTAAATCTAACACTCAATCACCAAACCACAAGAGAGAAAGAACAGAGAGGAGCTATAAAAACAGCAAGAAAAAATTTTAATAGTAATAAGCACATACCTTCAATAATTACTTTAAATGCAAATTGACTTAATTTCTCAAAGGACAGAGTGACAGAAAAAAAACAAAACATATTTATTTATTGTCTACAAGAGATTTACTTCAGAAGTAAAAACACATACAGGGGGCGCCTGGGTGGCTCAGTGGGTTAAAGCCACTGCCTTCGGCTCGGGTCATGATCCCAGGGTCATGGGATCGAGCCCCATATCGGGCTCTCTGCTCTGCGGAGAGCCTGCTTCCTCCTCTCTCTGCCTCTCTGACTACTTGTGATCTCTGTCTGTCAAATAAAAAAAAAAAAAAAAACACAAAAAAACACATACAGACTGACGAACCTTGAGAAACTATGGACTCTGGGAAACAAATTGAGGGTTTTAGAAGGGAAAAAGTGGAGGGATGGGTTAGACCAGTGACGGGTATCAAGGAGGGCACATATTGCATGAAGCATTGGGTGTTAAATGCAAATAATGAATCATGGAACACTACATCAAAAACTGATGATATATTGTATGGTGTTTAACATAAAAAACCCAAAACATACAGACTGAACGTGAATGGATGGAAAAAGATACTCCTCGCAAATGAAAAGAAAACAGCTATAGCTATAGTCATCAGAAAAAGTAAACTTTAAGACAAAGACTGTAATAAAAGAAAAAGAGGGCACTAAATAAGGTGTCAACCTAGCAAGAAGATACAACACTTGTAAGTCTATGTGCACCCAACATAGGAGCACCTAAATATATAAAGCCACTATAAACAGACTTAAAGCAGGAAACAGACAGCAATACCAAAAGAGTAGACTTTAACACCCCATTTATATCAACAGATAGATCATCCAGACAGAAAATAAGGAAACACCAGGCTTAAATGGACTTATATACAGAACATTCCATTCACAAGCAAAATACACCTTGCTCTCAAATGCACGTGGAACATTCTCCAGGATAGATCACATTAGACTACAGAAACATCTCAATAAATTCAGAAGACAGAATTTGTATCAAGCATCTTTTCCCCAAACACAATGGTATAGAACTTAAAATCAATTACAAAAAAAATACTGGGAAAAAAAAATAATGGGAGATTAAAAAACCTGTCACTGCGTAACTTCTGGGTCACAGAAGCAATCAAAGGAAAATTTAAAAAATACTCAGAAACAAAACCAGATAAATGGCAATATATCCCAATATCTATGGGATACAGCAAAAGTGGTTCTACCAATACAGACCTGCTTCAAGAAACAGATCTCAAATTAAAAAACAAACAAACAAACAAACAAAAAAACCCCTAACTTCACACCTAAAAGAACCAGAAGAACAAAGAAAGCTCAAAGTTAGTAAGAGGAAGGAAATGGTAAGAAGGAAATGATAAATTAGAGTGGAAATAAATGAAATAGAGACTAAAAAGACAATAGAAAAGATCAAAAATAAGATATTGTTCTTTGAAAAGATAAAATGAGCAAACTTTCGCTAGACTCAATAAGAGAAAAAGAGGGCTCAAATAAATAAAATCATAAATGAGAGAGGAGACATTTCAACAGATATAACAGAAATATGAAGGATCATAAGACTATTAGGAAAAATTATACACCAATAAATCAAACTAGAGGAAATATATAAATGCCAATAATCTTCCAAAACTGAATCACGAAGAAATAAAAAATTTGAATAGACCAATTATCAGTAAAGAGATTGAATCAGTAATCAAAACCTCCAAAGTCCAGAACCAGATGGCTCCACTTGATAAACAAAATGGAAGATAAAGATCATGATCATTTCAATAGATACAGAAGAAGCATCTGACAAAATTCAACATCCATTTATGATAAAAACTCTCGGTTAAGTGGGTATAGAGGGAACAAATCTCAACAAACTGAAGTCCATATATGACAAACCTGCAGCTAATATCATACTTTATAGGTGAAAAGCTGAGAAAGCTTTTCCTCTAAGATAAGGATGCTTGCTCTCCTCACGTTTATTCTACGTAGTGTTGGAAGTCCTAGCCACAGCAATTAGGTGAGAAAAATAAAAGGCATACAAATCAGAATAGAAGAAGTAAAACCATCTCTCTTTGCAGACAACATGATAACTATACGTAGAAAATCCTAAAGGTCACCACCAAAAAGAAAAAGTGAATTCAGTAAAGTGGTAGGATACAAAATTAACAAACAAAAGTCTGTCATGTTTATACACACTCATAACAAACTATCAGAGAAATCAAGAAAATACTCCCAATATCTAGGAATGGTTAAATTTTTAACCAAGGAACTGAAAGACCCATACACTGAAACTATAAGACACTGATGAAAGAAGTTAAAGAGACAAATAAATGGAAATCTATCTCATGCTCATTAATTGGAAGAATATAGAGAACATGTCCATATTACCCAAAGCAATCCACAAATTCAGTGCAATCCCTATCAAAACTCCAATGACATTTTCCACATAACTATAACAACTAATTCTATGTTTTATATAGAACCACAAAAGACCAAAATTGTCAAAATAATATTAAGAACAAAGAGTATTCTACTGTCCACTCCCTGATTTCTAACTATATTTCAAAGCCATAGTTATTAAAAGAGTAAGATACTGGCAAAGAAACAAACACATAGATCAATAGAAAAGAGTAAGAACTCAGAAATAATCCTGGCATAAAGTTATTAAAATATACCAAAAGGAGGCAAGAATATACAACAGGCAAAGAAGAGTCTCTTCAAAAAATGCTGTTGATGAAAGTGGACAACTACATGCAAAAGAATTAAGAGTTGGTCTTTGTTGCACCATATAAAAAATTAACTCCAATTGGATTAAAGATTTAATGTAAGCCTGGAAGCGGTAAAATTCCTAAAAGAAAAAATAGGCAGTAAGCTTCTTAACACTGAATTTTTTTTTTTATTTGACTCTGCAGACAAGGGCAATAAAAACAAAGACACAATTGGGACTACATCAGGGAATAGCTTCTGGACAGCCAAGGAAACCATCAACAAGACGAAAAGGCAACTTCCTGGAGGAGAGAAGCTATTTGCAAACCATGTATTTGATAAGGAGTTCATATCTAACATACATAAAGAATTCATAGAATTCAATTCCAAAAAACAATCTATTAAATAATGGGCAGAGCACCTGGATTAATTTTTCCAAAGATGACTTACAGATGGTCAGTAGACACACAAAAAGATGTTCAGTATTACTAATAATCATGGAAATACAAATCAAAACCACAATGAGATATCACCTCACAGCAGTCAGAATGGCTAGTATCAAAAAAGTAAGAAATACCAAGTGTTGGCAAAGCTATGGAGCCAAGAACTCATGTACTGTTAGAAGTCTAAATTGATGCAGCTGTTATAGAAGACAGTATGGAAGTTCCTCAGAAAAATAATGGAACATATGATCTAGCACTTCCACCACTGGGTATCTGAAGAAAACGAAAACACAAATTCAAAAAGATATATACACATCTACACTCACTGCAGCATTATTTATAGTAGCCATGACACAGAACAACCCAAGTTCCATCAGTAAATGACCGAATAAAGAGGTTGTATACATATGCAAAGAACTATTACTCAGCCACATGAAGGAGAATCAAATCTTGCTGTCTATGACAATATGGGTAGACCTTCAGGGGATCATGCCAAGTAAAATAAGTAAGGCAATGAGAGACAAATGCCACAGGATTTCACTTAACACGGGGAATCTAACAAACAAACAAAACCCAGACTCCTAGATACAGAGGACAGACTGGTGTTGTTAGAGGGGAGAAGGCTGGAGGGTGGGAGACAAAATGGGTGAAGGGGAACAAGAAGTACAAGCTTCCAGTTATAAAATAAGTGAAGTCATGGTGATGTTGACCGTATTCCCCAAGCTGTATGTTACAATACTGTAGTAACTCCGCCTGGTGATTAATGATAACTAGACTTATGGTGATCATTTTTCAATGTATAAAAATGTCAGATCACTGTATTATGCACCTGGAGCTAAGAGAAGAGTATATTTCAATTGCACCTCAATAAGGAGGAAAGAGAACATGACAATTATGAAGGAGAGAAACCTCATGTAGATTTTGGTTTCATAACCAACTCAAGGAAACTGCCTTCAATCGGACTGGGTCAACCTACAATCCCACTGATAAGCTCTTCTGCAAAATCATGAGAGTAAAGAGAATCATACATGCAATAACAACAGTAGAGACAATACAAGAGTATTAAAAGAGTATTGAATTTTATTGGAAAGAGTCACCAATGCAAAGAAATGCAGATAAGAATCACACCTTCCTCGACAGAGTATGGCTGCAAGTCATTAAGGTGAGGGATTTGTCAATTTTCTACCTATTTGCTCCTCCACTGAGTCTGTCCTACAACGTTAATGTTATTTTAATGTCGCTTTTACTCTATAAATTTTGCAGGGTAAAATTTTATTTATCACCTTTCAAACTAACGGATGCAATTAAAGAAAATCATATATTTAATTAAAAGAACCTGCTTTTTCATGGAGAGTGGAGCAAAATCAGCTGCCTGTGTAATGTCCATGTTTAATGCGGAAGTTCTGTGTAATGATTTTGTAAAATAACTTTCTGAAGCTGGGTGTTAAACGCAAAGTAACATCTCGCAATGGTTAAACGCAATGGAAACATTCATTTCTGAATGAGGAAAGCTGCCTCAAACATTTCTTTTTGCAGCCATCAGCTATTTATGTGAGGTCCTAACAGGTAGATGGCAAGTATTTGATCAATCCAGCAGTTAGTTGAGTTACAGAATCAGATTGATTTGTTTGCTGAATTGATCTCACTTTTGGCTGGGCTGTTGGATGTTTTTGATGGATTTGTCAGTGTGGACAGGTGGCCCTCTCTCCCAGCACCCTCCAATCCTCCTGCCGAGGGAGGACCAGGACAGAGTGGGATCTGGAGATCTCAAGGCTCCTGCAACTTGCTTCAAATTAATGGAGTTCCTGTTCAAATGCAGATTCCTGAGCCCACCATAGGCTGCTGGACTCTGGAATGGGTCCCAAAAATCTGCATTTTAATAAACTTTCCAGGTACTTCCCATACCTCTTAGAGAAGGATTTGCCAGAGTCTCTGTCCCCAGGGTCACATTATGACATTCATGGGGGACATTCATAGGCCTTTGTGGCCTACTTCCTGCATTAGAAAACACTAAAAAGTATATTTTATAACTGCATCAGTATAAAGATGAACATATAAATTATTACTCTATAATTAAACATTTTCTTCAACCTGCAAGTTCATTTTTTTCCTTCTCATTTTAAAAGAAATGAAACCTTTTGTGGGTCCCTGAAAGTACTGTGGCCCCTAGTCCCTGTGTACGTCGTATCTCATGGATGCATCAGGCCTGTCTGCCTCGAAATCCTTAGTCCCCACAGAGTGGACTCGACTTTCACCTGTAGGCAAATCCCCTAACAAGATGTTGAGACCTGCACTGGTTTGGGGGGTGGGGGAGAGGATTTAAAGAAATAAAAATGCAAGGGAGCTTAGGGAGAGGTATTATGAAGCAGTTACCAGAAACTCTGAGCAGCTTTTGAAAGACGACAGTATTTATTCCTAATACCCAGGTGTTGGGGTGAGGATGAGGAGATGTGTGCTCTGCAAAACACCTGAGGTACATTCCCCAGCTCCTGGACACTGCTCAAAAGTCTCAGCATTAAGTATCCGGTGCCGAATCAAGTCCTATCCTTATTTGCATTACTAATTCTCTGCCAGGTATGGTGCTAAGGGCTTCAAACACAATATCTCCTTTGACCTCCCCAACATTATACCCCCATTTGAGAAATGTGGGCATTGAGACACAGAGAAGTTAAATCTTATGCCCAGTCGCCCAGCTAGGAAAAGGTAGGACATTTGAACTTGAATTTCTTTGATGAGAGAGCATCTGTTCTGCCCATTTGCTCTCCACTGCCCTGAAGCTGTGCTCCATCCCTACCTCCCACTAACTGAATCCATGTGGTGTTTCTTTCTGCCTGAGTCCTGCCCTCAGCCCTGAAGCAAGGGCCTGCCCTTCACTTCACCCTCCATCCACAGGCTCAGGTCTCTGCACATTTCCAGCTCCCCACTGCCTGATGCCAAGCTCCACCCACTGACCCAGCAGTACCACCCTCTCTTGAGGAATCTCCCTGATGCCCTACACCTGTCTAGGTTTTAATTCAGTTTATTATTTATTCATGTATTCAACTGACATCCAATAGGTCTTACCCCAGCAGTCTGCTAGGCACTAGAATATAAAGACATTGGCCCTGCACCAAGATAATCCTAGCCTGCTGGGGAAGTGGGGGCAGAGTATACAGATCACTGGAATATAATGTGTGAAGAGCTCTGGACAAGATGGGATCTCAGTGGCCCGGGGCTCCATGAATGATGGGATCATCACCAGATCCAAGCTCGGGTGTCCTGCTGACTTCTGGTGTCTCTCCCCAACCTTGGATCTGCCCCAAGCCAAGCCCTGCTCCAAGTGCCCCTTCCATTCTGGCTCTGCCACTATCCACTAAGCTTCACCCTTGGAGAGTTCTGGAATGGCTGGGCTGCTGAGTATATGGATGCATCTTAAGGGATTAACTCTCTCATTAGTCATCCTGTTTAGAAAAAAAAGCAATCTTTTAAAATCCCATTTCACTATTTATACAGGAATTTTCACCGTAACACTTCAGAGTGAAAATCAGTAAAGTATAAATCCTTCCCTCGAGGGGATTTATTTAGTGCAGTAGCAAAAGTCCTCATTATTAAAGTGGTCTCACCTTCAAGGCTGTCTCATATCATGACCACATGAACAGCAGAATAAATAGGTTTTCCTACATTTTGAAGATCAACTATTTAAGATGGAATTAATATTTCATGTTAATACCTTGTAAAGAAAAATATCTTCATAAAAATCTCTTCCATGGGGGCACCCATAGCATTTCCTAGAATCCTGCTTTACAGCAGTTCTCAGGTTCATTCTGTTTTGTGACAGAGTTGGATTTTGCAGTTTCCTGCTCCACTGAAGTCCCTTCAGGACAGAAACATGGTCCCGCTCACCTTGGCAGTCCACACAGCTCAGTGTCTAGCAAAGGAAACACTCAACAAGTCTAGGATCACATGCTGTTGGCCCCTGGGCCAGATTCTGTCCACAGAATATTTTATAGCCCACAGATTGCTTTTTAAATTTTTAGGTTTAATTTCCCATATTTGAAAACTTTCATGGAGGTCTCCATTTGTTCTTAAAAAACAAAAAAATCAAAGCCAACAACATGGAGTCAGAGGTCCCACTGCCTAGAATCAGCTCAGGCCAAGAGGGTCTTTTCAGATGAGTCTGACAGGCCCCCGTCCCTTGCCTACTTAACTTGCTCCCGAGATCACCCGGCTCTGGAAGCACCTGTGTCTGTGGCTCATGCAACCAGTGCTTGTCAGACTGAACTGTCCCCATACCTTGCTCTCAAGCCAAAGCGGGCCACCCCAAAGCAAAATGGTAAAGACAAAAAAAGTGAATTGGAACACGCGACCAAAATAGCATGTGAAAATGGAGCATGGGAATCACCTGGTAAGAGAAGTCAGGCTGGAGGTCTAGACTATAGCAGAAATGCCTATTTACCTCTACATGAGGAAATGTTCCAGCAGGACATGCTGATTTCTGAGAGGCCTTTACAAGAAGGCCAGGATCTCCTCGCTGGAGGAGCAGGCAGGCCTACCTTACCAGCTACCACATGCCACCTTATCTAACTTAGAAGCCGGTGTTCCCCTCCTCCTCCAGGCAGCCACAGCCCTGCACTGGGATCCCACTCATGGATAGAGCGCAGTTACAGGCTATCCTGCAGGAAGGTAGACGAGAAGCCTCTGAAGCCTGCGGTTCCTGTCTCACCAGCCCATCTTGGCCAAGCTGACTAACCTTGGCAGTTCCCTTGGCCTTGGTTAAGGTTCTCAAGCATTCCCAATTCCTCGCCGTGCTGTTAAACATCTGCTGGGTTCCCCTCAGTGGACACAAAGAACCATCGAGCTGAATGGAGAGGCTCACAGATGTGAGGCCTAGCGTCAGTAATGGCAGGCAGGGCCCAGCGTGATTATATACCCGCCTGCTCTCTAAACAGCTGTAATGATTTACAAAGAATGAAGCTGAGCCCATGTGAACGTCATACCGCCTAATTTAGTCCACTCCAGACGCACATGAAACAGATTTTCACACATAGAAAACACACACAGACACATTTTGAAACCTGTTCACTCTCTGGATTATAATATGGAACATTAAAGGTCAAGGGCTATGTCTTTTAGAAATTACAACTTTCAAGGACCAGGCTGCCTAAGAAAAAGTGTAGAAATTGGCTTCAGTTGCATTCCATTCCGGCCCCTGTGCCTTTCCCCATACTCTTCAAATGCACTCCCCAGTTCTCCATGGCCTATCTTAAGTGGGCACATCAATCAAAGCAGGGGCTGCAAACTCTGGCCTACAGGGCTGAGCAGCAGTGTGAAGGTTTTGCTGATGCCACACCCCATCTAACCTGAAAGAACAGGCCTCATCCATACGGATGACAGCAGAGCTTTTCAAAGACACTCTTCCAGCCAAACAAAGCATCTTCTGCACTCCTGGATGCGTCTGTCCTAGATTCATCTTTACCCATCCCTGTTCTGTGTCATAGAGCCCCGTGGCTTTCCCATGCCCCACTGCCAGCCCTGTCAATGGGCTTCACATCGTTCTGCTCATGGAAGCCCTGCTGAGAGGTTACAGGACAGGAGGAAGGGAAAAGGTCAGTGTGTTTCTCCCCATTTTTCTCTTGCTTGGGCTGCATCTCTGTCATTCCAGCTACCAAAGGATGGGCTGCTGTAGTTCCTGCCTCCTTCAGATGACCCCAGGCCCTGGGGTTCTGGCAATGCTGCTTTCTTCCTCTGTCCTAGCAAAAGTAGTGGCTTCCCATTGCTGTAATCTCTGAGTTAGCCTATGTCTTCAGCTACTCAAGCTGCCATAACAAGATACCATATCCTGAGTGTCTTAACAATAGGAATCTATATTTTACAGTTCCGGAGTATAGGAAATCCAAGATCAAAGTACTGATCAACCCAGCTCCTGGAGAAGGCCCTCTTCCTCGCTTACAGATGGCTGCCTTTCTACTCTGTGTTCACACGGCCTTTCTTCCCCTTGGTATGTATGGAGAAAGAGCAAGCACACTCTTTGATGTCTCTTCTTATAATGGTACTAATCCCATCATGAAGCCCCTACCCTCATGACCTCACCTAAACTTTATGTCCCAAAGGCCCCAGCTTCAAATATTATCACACTGGAGGGTCATGCTTCAACAAACGAATTTTGGAAGGATACAACTCAGTCCATAGCATCTTGTTCAGCATACAATATCTGTATTAAATTCCCTTTTTCTGTAAACATAGAACGGCTTCTATTTCCCTGGCTAGTAGCTAACTTTAGACCAAACCAGCCAATAGCCATGATACATATTGTATCTATATTGTCACCATATGTCATAAAATAAGTTTAGCTAGATAAGCATGCTGATACACTGCTGGTAAGGGAGTAAGTGGACACAACATTTCTGAAAGGCAATTTGGCAAAATGTATCAAAGCCTTGCAATTTTCACATCATTTATTACAGCAATTCCAAATCTAAGGTTTGATTCTAAAGAAACATTTGGATGAAGAATGCACAGAATTGGGTACAAGGATGTCTATCAAGACGTTAATTATAGTAATCCAAAATTGAAAGCAAACTAGATATCTAATAATCACATATGATTAAACAATGATGGCACATCATTTGATGGATGGAAATGCATCCATTAAAAGTGATAATGTCAGGGGGAGGAGTCAAGATGGCGGAGAAGTAGGAGGCTGAGACGACATCAGCCAGCAGGAAATCAGCTAGATAGCCTATCAAACCATTCTGAACACCTACGAATCCAACAGGAGATCGAAGAGAAGAAAAACAACAATTCTAGAAACAGAAAATCGACCACTTTCTGAAAGGTAGGACCAGCGGAGAAGTGAATCCAACGCGACAGGAAGATAGACCCCAGGGGGAGGGGCCGGCTCCCGGCAAGCGGCGGAGCACAAAATCAGAACTTTTAAAAGTCGGCTCCACGGAGGGACATCACTCCAGAGGCTAAACTGGGGTGAAGACCTCAAGGGGACAACGTGGACTCAGGTCCCACGGGGTCACAGAAGGATCGGGGGTGTCTGAGTGTCGCAGAGCTCACAGGTATTAGAGCGGGGAAGCTGGCTGCGGAGACAGAGCCGAGATTTCCTAGTGGTCTGTGACACGGACGGGTGCTCTGTGGCACTGGCCGGTGCTCTGTGTGAGGGGTCCCCACAAGATCCGGGGAGACTTCGACCCGGGAGAGCTCAGGGATCTACGGGGTTCAGAGACTCCAGGTGGGACTCTGCCAGAGACAGAGACGCTTGGTCACAGGCTGGGTGAGCTCAGAGCGCTCCCAGAAGCCAGTGAGACGGGACTGCTTAGGCACGATTTTCTCTGAGCGCGGTCTGCGGGCGCGCGCGGTCTCCGGCGCAAACGTGGGCTAGGGAGACTGGAGGGATTAAACGCTTTTCTCTGAAGGCGCACTGAAGACTGGGGCCCCTAGCTCTCGGCTCCTCTGAACCGGAGATTGGGAGGCCGCCATTGTCATTCCCGTCCTCCGGAACTCTACAGAAGGCGCGTTCAGGGAACAAAAGCTCCTGAAAGCAAACCTGAGAGGATTACTTAGCCCGGCCCCTGGTAAGGGCGGTGCAACTCCGCCTGGGGCAAAGACACCTGAGAATCACTACAACAGGCCCCTCCCCCAGAAGATCAAAGAAATACAGCCAAGACCAAGTTCACTTAACAAGGAGAACAGCGGAATCTTATCTGGACAAAATGACAAGGTGGAAAAACTCACCACAAAAAAAAGAGCAGGAGACAGGACCGAAGGCTAGGGACCTAATCAATACAGACATTGGTAATATGTCAGATCTGGAATTCAGGATGACGATTCTCAAGGTTCTAGCCAGGCTCGAAAAAGGCATGGAAGATATTAGAGAAACCCTGTCAGGAGAAATAAAAACCCTTTCTGGAGAAATAAAAGAACTAAAGTCTAATCAAGTTGAA
The DNA here is from genome assembly GCA_003697995.1 of Taxidea taxus jeffersonii. Taxonomy (NCBI): domain Eukaryota; kingdom Metazoa; phylum Chordata; class Mammalia; order Carnivora; family Mustelidae; genus Taxidea; species Taxidea taxus. Next base: position 750 of record ML103753.1, on the reverse strand, counting down.
ATAAAAAAAGCTATTAATGAGGTGCAATAAAAAATGGAGGCTCTTACTGCTAGGATAAATGAGGCAGAAGACAGAATTAGTGATATAGAAGACCAAATGACAGAGAATAAAGAAGCTGAGCAAAAGAGAGACAAACAACTACTGGGCCACGAGGGGAGAATTTGAGAGATAAGTGATGCCATAAGACGAAACAACATTAGAATAATTGGGATTCCAGAAGAAGAAGAAAGAGAAATAGGAGCAGAAGGTATACTGGAGAGGATTATTGTAGAGAATTTCCCTAATATAGCAAGGGGAACAAGCATCAAAATCCAGGAGGCGCAGAGAACACCTCTCAAAATCAGTAGGAACCGACCCACACCCCGCCATCTAATAGTAAAATTTACAAGTCTTAGCGACAAAGAGAAAATCCTGAAAGCAGCATGGGACAAGAAGTCTGTAACATACAATGGTAAAAATATTAGATTGGCAGGAGACTTATCCACAGAGACCTGGCAGGCCAGAAAGAACTAGCATGATATATTCAGAGCACTAAACGAGAAAAACATGTAGCCAAGAATACTTTATCCAGCTAAGTTAAAAGCTTCCAGGACTTTCAAAAATTGAAAGAGTTTGTAAACACCAAACCAGCTCTAAAGGAAATATTGAAAGGGGTCCTCTAAGCAAAGAGAGACCCTAAAAGTATTACCAGAAAGGAACAGAGACATTATACAGTAACAATCACCATACAGGCAATACAATGGCACTAAA